>JABFQA010002320.1:0-11503 GCA_022817065.1 Probaryconus sp. ZL-2020 | reverse complement strand
GATGGCAACAAGAAAGGTTCGAGATAAAAAGCGGACTGGTAAGTGAGACTGCTAAAAGTAAAAGGGTAAACGAACGAGAAAGGAAAAGAGTTGTAGAAGCGGGCGGGAAGGCCAAGAATAAGTTAGAGCCGGCGTAAGCTCCGGAGCAGTGAAAAGTCGAACACGAGGTTCTTCTTTGCGATGCCATTTCCCGGAGCAGTGGCGCCGGAAACAACGCAAACAGTTTACATCGGTGAGTGCGCGATGCACTCGAATGCGTCATGTTTTACGCGGGAACTACTCATCGAAGCGCCTTTGCTGCCTTTTGCGGTTTCCACTTCCGGTCCTACTGCACGAGAAAACTCTCTACGTGGCACACACGCTCGCCGTGCATTTTTGCCCTTTTCCCGCAGCATTTTCGTCGCAATTCTTTTTTGCTGTCTTATTCATGTTCGCAGACTTTTTTTCTGCACCGCCGGAAATGGAAGAAGAGTCTTTTTTTTTTTTTTTTCAACCCCGAGCTTTGTCTTCGTGGCCCTCGTAAAAGGGTGCTTCCTTGCGCAGAAAATCTTTGGATAATTAGTCTACCAATCCTGACGCGTTTTCAAAGTAATTAGCGCCGCGAGCGTCACGTATTTAATTTATTTTTGCTTTCGACTTGTACTTGCTATTTCACTTTTCATAATTACTTGTTGACTTTTATACTGTTGTTTCTTATCTAAGTTCAGGCACTTTTTTTTTTCGTGAGATTATTGTCTCCGTGGCAAATTTAAAATTAGTTAAACCAACCACTTGCCATGTTTTTTAAATAAAGCTTTGCAAGATTCTTACAATTCAGTGAAAAAAGATCTCGTAAAATTTGGAGGCAATTTCCACTTCCGGAAAATTACCATCTTTCTGTTCACTTTGTTCTATGTAAAGAAAAAAAAAAAAAAAAAAATTGGCCCTTGGATTAGCATCCTATTCAATGTAGAGTTGGTTTCAAATTGGCTCAATGTAATTACTACATTGGATCGACATTGAAATTAGAACTTCGGGTTAGAATTCAATGTAAATTTAGCATTATGAAGTTAACATTCTATCTCAATGCTAATCCAAGATTGACTCCGTGTAAATCCAACATTGAATTTTCTCCCGTCTGGTTTAACTATAAACCCTATTTCTTACGATCAGTTATGATCATAATCCCAATGAATTGTGAACAAATTTGTTGGACATGATAATTGTATATTGTTAAAAGACTGAATAATGGATCCAGAGCTTTAAATTTTACGAACGTCAAGTTAGAAGACTGACTCCAGCAGATTGGAGTAAAAAATAGTTACAAAATTGATTTAAACAATAAGCAAATGATGATTTATAGTAAGCAAATAAAAGAGTTATTTGCTTATAGATTTTTTTGTTTGCTTACCTTTTAAATTTGTTACAAATGCCATTTTTAATTTAGTCTGCTGGACTTCAGTCTGCTAACTTGACGTTCATTTAAATTTTCATCTATTTGAACATTAAAGGTGTGTGACGAAACCAGGTCTAATTCCTGATACAAACAGTAATATCCTATTGCTATAGCGGTAACAGTTATTTGGCATTGGGACAATTGCTATATAAATACCTACTAGCAGGCAAGTTTGGTTTACCATTATATATAGCCAGCGTGCTAACACAAGCTTACAAGGTACCATCTGTACACCCACATGATCCATAATGTATCTATATTGTAAGACTGATCAAGTCTTGTCGTGATTGCGATTCTTGTCTATTTGTCTTGAACTGTAGAATTTCAATTATCTTGATATACGTTCACAATTGAGCTTGGTAACTGCTCAGGACTTGATAACTAGTTAACTGGTGTCTTATTTCAGTCGTTAATCATTTTCACACACAGATAATGTTTCTAAATATTTCACGATACTTTATTATAAATTAAACTGAAACTACTTTTTCAATTTCTAATTACTGAATCCCAAACTTTGATAATGATACAGTGAATTATTTTCAATTGTTTGCGTTGAGGATTTACCTAATTTATTAGTAAAACGTTGAATTAAATTCTATCGCGTTGCTGCTCGCAATGATAAGTAATAATTAATTGCGCGCGGAAAAGAACTCTTATTTTTTATGTGTTTACTGAAATTTTTTAATTTCCAAACATTCTTCGCTGTACGTGGAAAAAGCAATTTCATTTGATGTTTTGAATGGAGGTAAATTGCCAAGAAACTAAATTAAAACAGTTTTTTTCTGTTATTCGAGCAGGCTTTCTGCGCCCCTTCAAATAGGAAATGGAAGTAAATAGAATATTAAACTAACCTTTGGCAAAACGAGCCAACAGCAAATAATTTGCCAAGGCTGCCCCGGTATCATGCCCGATGATCGTTACCCTCGAAGTATCCCCACCAAAGGCTGCTATGTTATCTCGAGTCCATCGCAATCCCATGGCGATGTCTTGCAAGGCTAAATTTCCGCCAGAACTGGGTATCGTGTCTGGACCTGGCCGAGTTCTCAAAAAGCCTGAAACATTTCATTCGTTACAATTTATTATCTTTTTATTTGTACAAATGTAAAAAAAAAAAAACATTTTTCTTCTTTTCTTTCGAAATGAGTGAATTGCAATTCGTTATAAAACGTTAAAGAAATTTAATAAATGTTTCTTCCTGCGACACACGCTATTTGTGAAATGACGACAGATGTTATTAACGTTATAGTCGCGTGGATGAAATTTTGTAACGCCGTACTTTATTACAATATTGTTGAGCTGCAAGAAATGTCATGCATCAAATTCAATTTGGTGTGGCTTAATTGTTCTTAATTCACGATGTGAAACATTAAGAATTTTTGACGAGTAATAACCGAACATTGTTAATTCGGTGCTTATCCTTACCAAGAATTCCGAGGCGGTAATTTAAAGTGATGACTATAACGTGACCAGCACTCGCCAAAACAGAACCGTCGTAAATGTTGCCGGTTCCCCATTCGAAGCTCTCACCGTGGATGTAGAACATTACTGCATATGGCGCTTCTAGACCTCGAGACCCTTAAACCAGAACAGTAAAGTTGTTGAAATGAAATACATGTTGAAAATGAAAAAAAAAGTCAAAAATAAAATGTTCAAGTCATAAAATGTTTTTAGAATATCGCTTTCTCTCTCTCTCTTCAATTAAAAATCCAATTTTAGTTAGTTGAATGAAAGTCTAATGAAATTTTAATGCCTTTTATTGTGTTCTTCAAAAATCCCTTTCTTAACAATTTTTCTGCTTGACATTACAAAAAAATGAATAGAACTAAGATTATAAATCAAAAACCTCAATTATCGATAATTAATTATTTTTCAATACCTTTCGAGAACGATTACTAATAATTCGATATTGATCATAAAAAGCTGATACGCTCTTTGTATGTGACAGCCTAAATGTAAAAGTCGGACAGAACCAATTATGTTTTGCGTCGTTTTTAAATGGACTGGCATTAAATGTATGTAAATTGAAAATTAACACTTTGAAATTTAACGATAATTACATTTCATGAAATTGAAAAGCGCCTGTAAAAAGTTTTGAGTCGCGTATGACTGTCGTTGGATGAAGTTTGGACACAATTTTTGGCCCTGAAGGGAACGAAACTGAAAAATTTTTAATTAAAGTATACGAGTCAAAGAATAGAATTTTGTATAAAGTCTATCGGGTTTACCAAAGTGATAGACGCGAATGATACAGCCACGCAACTTAGTCATTTTATTTCAAAGGGACGTTGGTCATGCTCTGATGAAAAGTTGAGCTTTTCATTTTGCCTACCGAATCCGTTAACAAAGCGTAATTGCCCAAGTTTTTTAAATCCCATTTTCATTTTAATCTTAGACGCAAAGGGAATGTAAAGTCAGAAACAAAAATTAATTAAATTTCATCTTTGTATAAATATATTTTGCAATTTATACAAATATAACATTTTCATTTTTCTTAAAACAGACTTGCTGAAAGAATTAAAATTAAAATACAAAATATTTTAATTTTTTCGTGATAAATGTGTTGTGTTTTTTTTTTTTTATTTTAAGAAAAGATGATTTACAAAGAGGTTTTCGAATTTCAGCAGATTTTTTTTCTGGGCATGAAAAATGTGTTTATTTATATATGAAGCAAGGAAAAATTTGCGATCAAATTGACGTATCAACCGGTGGTAGTTAATTATAGTCTACCTCTGTAGGACCAAGTCGGCATGCGAAGTACGTAATTGCAATCTACAGCTCAGTTAACGATTCTCTGGTACTATTTGGGGGCAAGTCTCACTGAGGTAAAGACCGTTACAGAGAATCTCGTGGAAGGAAATTGTGCGAGTGAATTAGCCCCACAGAACATTCAATGACAAAATCACGCCTCAATAAGTTCATGGAATTTCATTCCTTTATTTCACTCCGCCATTGTTTTACAATATTTTTAATTAAAAAACATTAATTGCAACTTTTCTTTAAAATGTTTATAACAATGGTCGTGATTATAAATGTTGTTTTATTGATTGCAGAGAATAAAATCAAGAATCATTTTAAAGTGAATAATCATGAATAATCATTATTAAACAAAAATGAAGGAATTAGAATTGTAAATGAATTATTTATTAAATTTTATTGATGTTATCGATTTTAGATTGAAGAAGTTTGAAATTGAAAGGAAATAAAAATAAGGCGAAGTAAAATTCAGCTTGTTCCATACTTAAAAGTCTGATTTAAAATTTCAATATCACCACTAATTATTCAATAAAGTTCAGAGTGGCGACTACGTTCTTACGTTATGTAATAACTAATTTGTGAAAAATGTTCGATGGAAATCGATTTCAATAATTCACATGGGAACATTTTAATCTTGTACCAGGAGTTTGGGATTTAGTCAACTTCTTGATTGTTTTCGGATTACTTTTATTCGTTTCATTAATTTATACAAAGTCATTTGGTATATTCATTTCACCATGCAATTTCGAATTCTTCTTTTCCTTTTCCAACTCTGTATAAAGTTTCACAGTTAAAGCGATTGAGTGGAATTAAGTTAGAAAATGCTGTTTGATTGAATTGAGAAAATGCATTAAAGTAGATTTGCACGTAAATATTTCTTGCCGTCTATATCTATCGTTATTTTCATTATAAAGTTAATTATAATCGCACTTGTACCAGTCGTGGTACAAAAACTTTTTGCAAATTTCCAATTAGTTTTAATTAAAAATATATAATTATAAGTAATATCTTGGTACCAGAATTTCTGTTTCTGTTATAATTGAAATTGTAATGGGGATGAAATTGGGTCAATATCAGGCAACCTTATTAGCTAATTAGGCTCCGAAGAAGATAAGCCCTGGTAATGATAATTCACCTTCGTACATTATTGTCAAACTAACTAATGCACGTTATCGTTACTCTGGTGACTTGATGTTTTTGAATTTATGGCACAACTAAAGAGTTATGTCTAAATTTCAATTATTCAACACTCTGAATAATAATTGAAATTTTAATTTTAATATTTACACAATTGGTAAAGTGATGATAGTGTGTTTTTTTTTTTTCATTTTTGCATCTCCCCTCCTTTTTGTAACTGAATGTTGGAATGTTGTTTTTAAATTGATCCACAAATCACGATTCATCTTAACATGAAAAACACGCGCTTAAATTCGCAATGCCTCTTCTGCAAGTTTTTTGCGTAATGGATTTGCAAATAAATTGTTTGCCAGTTCATACAAAATGCATACCTTTTCATTAAAGTGAAATTGTATTTTACGCTCGAAATTAGTGTCTGGGAAATATTTTTCAATCGTCTAGAAAAATGATCGCGAACAAGTTACTACTCCCACCTAGTCAAACGTAAACTCAAAAACTTAATTAAAGTACCTCATTAAAGTAATAATTTCATTACTTATCGTAATATGCTGAACGATCAATAATTAAGCCAAACAAATGACACCTTTACAACATTTTACGCTTCTAAACAGTAGTTTATTTCAAAGTTCTTTCATTGTATTTGCGGTATTTGTTTGAATATTGAATTAAATTTCAATTGCAAGTTTTCATTAATACAGTAAATTTGCCTTTATTCAGAAAATCATTTTACGCAAGTAGTTTTCCACCGTGAATAATATTGACATGATAATAAAACTATGTAAAGTGTAGCATTAAATTGCATGGACAGGAATTTGTTATATTTTCTATATATTAACTATTCGGTATAGCTATTGGTATAGCTACCGGGTGTACGTTTCATTAATCTCGAAATAATTAACGAAGTGCATTAGTAAGTTGTATGCTTCAATTAAAACTCGCTTAGACAAGTATGGAACAGTGATGGATTATGGCCAGGTTTTGAGTATGACACAGAATTATGCGTAATATGAAAATGAGATTAGACAAATAACTTGAGGGGCGTTCAATTGGATTAGAGATTTATTCGCGGCAACATTTGCAAATCAGCTTTCCATTGTTTCTAATGTCGTTCGCAAAAAGTTTTGACAAGCAACGTTGACTTTCAAATGTGCTTATACAACAATTGTTAACTCGATAAAAAAAAAATAAATTTTACAAGACGAAAGTCCATTTTAAAATCTGAGGGACAATTTTTATTGCGCTCGGTGGAAGTTCCGGGCGTTTATAAAACAATTGTTGAAGTTTCTATATAAAAAGAAAAAGCTGCGGTCTGAATATCTAGAATAAATTTTAATAGTTCGTGAATTTCATTTGCATCGAAGAAGTGGAAGAAGAAGAAGGCTCGTATGGCACTATTAGTTCGCCACAAAAGTTTTACAGGCTTCGTGAGAATTAAATTTACATCGTATCACGTTCGCATCACCGATACGACTCACAGAGTATTTGCACAGTTGAGGGAACGTCTGTACGTTTATTATAGCCTCTTAAATAAGAAGATGGCACTTTTAATATGAATGAAAGGAGCCATATTTTTCTCCGAGGGAAATGTGAACATTGGTATACTTTATGAAATAAGAAACGGCTTTGGATGGGAAGAAGATGTTGATATATTTTATTGATGTTGTTAAAGATATTTTTGCAACAACAGATACACATGGATTTTACAAAAGAGAAGGTGATATTTTTATGATTTTTATGTGGCATTTTTATATCGTTTCATTGTTTCAGTGGTTTTTAAAAGGCTGACTCAACAGTGATTCGACTATTAGTTCCATTAGGGTATAAGACAAAAATTATGAATAACAATTTTTTCCAACATATTATTTAAAACATCTTTGTCAATTAGTTATTCTTCAAATATATAATATTCAGGTACAAATAATACATTCTCCGAACTTCATAAATGATAATCCAAGAAAAGACGGTTTCTGTTATTTTTCCGAAGCATCGCTTCGTGAATATTGAAAATGTATTCAATATTTATTTGGGAAGAGGAAGACGTTTGCTTCTTATTTGTGGTATGCGTTACTCACTTAATAATATTTAATTAAGGTTTGCTGTTGGTTTGCAAATACGAATATACATCACGATAACATCCGAATGATGTATTAAAACCTCTATTTCAATATGATTGGAATTTTAACAATAAACCATCTTCGAGGACATTTTATTGATAACGGAACAGCGTTTCTCAGAAGGTCGACAATCTTATCATGGCTTGGGGCAAAAAAGAAAATATTTGTTGCTTCTGAACTTGTATAAAGTTTCATGGCAATTCGATAACGGTAAAGTTTGTGAAAACTGAAAGTACAATAAGCTGGCGAATTGAGTTTACAGAAGAAATGAATGTATACTGGTTCCATAGAGGTGTTACTGCATCACACAACCAAAGATACGCATGTACACGCATTTGCATTATGTATACCTTTCCTATTCCGAAGGATACAAAGATTCGATTGTTAAATGAATAATTCAAAAATATATTTATATGTTTATTTCATCTCAACGACAAAAAATTGTATTAATTTTTAACTGTTCCTTTATACATGAATTTTATAATTTTTTAATTTTTCCTTTATACATTTTTATATTTTTTACAGAATTAATTGATATTCTATGACGACTGTATGCAATATGAAAAAATTTAACTTCATTTACATCCTTTTTGATTTGTTCAGATTTTATTCGATTATAATTATTTAAGTTTACAGATAAAAATTAAATCAAATTCATTTTCGATACTTTCGTTTGGTTCATTCGTTTGAAGTTTAGACTGTAATGGATTTATTTAAACTTTTATAAAAGTAAATTTGTAAACTATTCATTGTTGATCTTTCACTTGATTAACGTTCATTAGACGAGACAAATTAAATTCTAGTCTTATCTTTTCTGTGAAATTAGTACCAGTAATATTATATTTCTCTTATAAACCCTAACGGTTGACACAGGAGAATCTTCAACGCCATACAATTAATATTAATTTACGTCGAAAATTAAAGCCAGGAAATGAATCAGATATTGCATGCAGTTGACTTTAAGAGTTTAACTGGTTTGATTTCGCTTGGATTCTTATTTACTTCTTTTTGATTTCGTACAAAAGAAACGAAATTGAATTTTCTTATTCAATTACTAAATAGTTTTCTCGTGTTATTATTGTGTATTAAATTGAGAAAGGAGAAGAGTCTCCAATTATAAAAGGCACGATGCATCGTGCAGGATTTTTATCATCTAAAAATGTTTACAGATAAAAATGTTTACTCATAAATTTTAGCTTATTTATAGCTACTTGAATCAAAGTGCTGACAAGATTTAATAACATTAATGCGTTTATCTTTCAACTATATTTCTTTTGAAGTGTATTATTATATAATTTAAAGAAGACAGTTTGCTAATTTTGTAGTTATTGTTATAATTAATGAAATAAAACCTATGATTAAAAAGTTGAAAGAGAAAAGGTATAAGAGTTCTTAACCTTATTAAGTTAATTTTGATAAAAAATGTGTTGATTATGTGCATTGCTTTTTTATTTCAATTGGTTGATTTAGCAGAAATAACGAATGGAATTATTAAAGCACGTGCGTAAAGATAATGTATTAAAATGATCAGTGTTCGAAATTATTATTTTCCAGATGACATGAGCCATCGAGCATGGATTTTCTCATTAATATCGAAATGTCAAATATTCGAAACGTCTGTCATGAAAAATGATAAACTTGTATATCTTCACACTTAAAACGATAAAAATTCAAAATGCTGATGACGCGAACGATATTCATTAGTCAGTGAACCCACACTCACAGATGATCAATATTTGACAAATACACGTATGCCTTCTCAGTTAAAATATATGTATATATCAACTGCAACATTTGACTGCTGAATAAAAAGAATTTTATACTTATAAGGAAAATCTTTTTGCTGTAAAATGAATTTGTAAATGATATAAAATAATTCCTTAATTTGTCGTAATACATGGTAACGTAATTGAATTAAAATTTAATTAATTAAAAGAGAATGATTTATAGGATAAATTTGTTCCATATGTTCTTGGTAACGGTTAGGATTTTCAATTAAATCAGGCTGGGAAATAAGGAAACAAATAAAGCGTTGAATGTACTTTTAAGATCTAGTTAAGAAGCCGTATCACAAGTTTTCATTGAAGTATAAATTGACAGGACAAAAAACTTCTGCTTTTAATTTAACACAATTCAATTAATTTTCGAGTAAACCTTTAAAAGTTAGAATTTACGACATCTGTCGTTCCCGTTGCCTTATCATTTTTATTATTTGATTTTTACTTTTCACTATCTTCTACTTTAATTCATCCGCATTTCAGCAAAACAAAAACATTTTGCAAATGCGTTCGAACGACATCCACAATCGTTATAAACTGAACAACAAAAATTTTAAATCTAATTTAACGACATTATATTATCATACCGTCGAAAAAACTTTTCTATTTTCTGTTCTCAAGTATTGTCCCAGTAATTTTAGCGTATCAAGTAACACGTTCAGAAAATGACTTCACCACAAACAGCAGTAATTTTTAATCCAACTTTTTTCTCCATGTATTTTGATTTCTCTAACTTTCCTCCTTGGAACTTTTCTTCCAAAAGCAAAAGAGAGAGAGAGAGAGAGAGATAGATAGAGCGACAGAGAGAAAGAGAAAAAATAAGTACTTAACAAGATCAGCGAAGAATAAAATAACCCTTAATAAATTAAACCCAATTACAATCTAAAATCTAATCTCCCTTCAACTGCAGCAGTCCACCGCGACATAAATATAACATTTGCAAAAATATACTGCGCGTTATCCCGATCCATAAAAGGCGATTACGCTTTTATGGGATTTTTATTCCTGTTTCTCTTAAATTCTTAAAACCGGAATAAAGTATCCCGAGTCCGATACAAATAAAAATCTGTTGCAGCATTCAAGAGAATATACCCCATTCGAATTTAGGAGGGTGGGAAGGGGAGAGGGGGGGGTGGTGGTACTGTAATCAAAAGTTTGCTCTCACCACTTCCAGGGATATATAGGTTGAGGTAGAGGCAGTCTTCGCTTTGATTGCTGAGATAAGGTACCAGTCGCAAGAGTTGCTGATACCTGCCCTTTGGCATATCCGACAGAGCAAGCGTAGTGTTGCTCAAGTCTGGGAGTCGCTGAGGGCAGACGAAGCCGAACGTGTCCGCCCGCTTCACGTCCGTCCAAGGAATCGGCTGCTCTGGTGACTTGAAGCGCAAGTCCCCGACAGGAGGTGCTGCGTAGGGGATGCCTCGAAATACCTCCACAGGATCCAAGAACAGGCTGTTCAAATCCTACAGGATCAGATCATAACGTCCATTTTATCATCTATGATACTTTTACCTTTTTCTTTTTTTTTTTTTTCATTTCATTTCGTTTCTTTCTTTTTCTTTTACTCTTTTTTTTGCTATCGTTTGTTTTTTTTTTTTCCTTCGCTGCGTCCCACACCTTTACGATTGGACATTCGCAATGAGTAACGATGGGACACAATTTTCACGTACTATTCAGGACATGATGCGGAAGTTACGTGCATTTTATTCCCCACTCAATTTTACATTCCAAGCGGCGTTACTGCTTGGGGATGAAAATATTTTTCAAACGCTTGGGAATGGTGATATTTTATTATGGTAACTGTAAGGTTCCAGTTTTATGATATTTTGTCAGTTTTTCCTTCGTATGGTTTTGTGGCGATGTGAGTTTTTGCAAGGAGTTATTTCGTTTTTGAAAAAAAAAAAAGGTTTTCGGATGAATATGGGTGAATGAAGTAATTTGTATTTATTCTGTCGAGTCTACTCGATTTCCAGCCGAATCAACTCGATTTTTCATAAGTAAACGTACTTTTATTCGGTTTTTAGATACTTTTGAAAGACGTTTCTTAGTTTTATAGTGAAATTCAAAAATTATTCTATGTATTTGTAATTTATATTATTTATTTAAGAACCATTTTTATTGCAAATATAAATTTAAAAGAAATTATGTACTTTGACATTTTACAACAATATAGACTTTACGATAAATATTACAGCTTACATTAATATTAAGTATAAAGTATAAATCATATAAAATGTGCATTTCTCAGTAGTTTCTAGTTTACTGTTATAATTCTAAAAGTTATT
>JABFQA010002319.1:0-11504 GCA_022817065.1 Probaryconus sp. ZL-2020 | reverse complement strand
TCCCCAATAGAACACTACGTATATTATACGTATAATAGATGGTCATTTAGCTTATATTTAGCTCTAATATGTATAATATACATATAATATATGTACATTATACGTTCTGTATCTTTATGTTCTATCTGGGCCTTAACCCTGCAGCCCAGTCTGTGAGACCATAAACAACAATGTATTTTAAATGGAAAGAAAAATAAGGTGCAAGGTTAAGGGTTAATGATAAAAAAATAGAAATACAAAAAATTATCAAATCAATGAATGATTTATCCTAAATGTCATTCTGTCAATTATTCTCAATTGTCATAAAATCGTGATTACTAGTTTTCATAAAATTGTTTAACTTTGTTAGTTACGTTTGTAAGTAAAACTTTAAAGTAAAAAATTTAATTCGTTTAATAATTATAAAGCAACTTTTTATGTCAAGTAAATTAATACCCAAATTTCACTATTTTTCTATATTTACCTCTCAAAATTGATATAAACAGTTCCGCAGTTTCAGCATATTTCTTTAATATGTCACGTTCGTCTTTTCTTACAGTGTTTTTCCAGTCATATTCAATCTGATTAAATAATATCATAAACTACAAATATACATATTGTCAATGCCACTTTTTTCTACGTCAGTCACAACAAAATTTTACAAGAAATAATATGTTTTATCTTTATCCTCCTAAATTATTAATACTTTCAGTTCTGTGTTAAAAAAACGATTTATATCTATAGAATATAACGATTGGGGTACAATTTTCCCCTAATATAATTTCCCCTTGATTTATTTGTCCCCTAACGTAGTTATCTCCTGAAGTAGTTATCCCCCAAGAAATATTAATTTTTGATTAATTTATTTATATTACAGAAAAATGTTACAAGCGATGTCTCAAATAATCTAAAATTCCGTCGTCCTTTTTATAATTTTCATGTTTTGGAACAATATTTTCTATTCGTTTCTCTGTCTTTTTTTGATCGTTAGACTTTGGTTTTTATATTGGCTGCCCTATAGAAATTTGACGGAACATCGCTACATTATCATACTGTTCTTTTTGAATTTCATTGTGGAACGAATAAAAACTTGGGTGGCTTTTGCTTGCAAGAACGCGGAAACGGTTGTGCCAGCTTTCGGAAACGTTGTTGGTTCGAGCTACATTGTGTACGATGGAATCATGTACGTTCCAGAGGTCTATGAAATAACGAGCCTTCACGGACTTTCTCCGTCCTCTTGCTTTTCTCCCGCGGATATAATTGACTTGCGTTTAGTGAATGTTTTATTGTTTAAAAATAAAATAGATAGATCTTATAAAATAGATTTAATCTCACTTCAAAATAATCAATTATTGGATCGAAATTTTCTGAGAAATCTTCTGCTAACAAGTCAAAAGATGTTTCAACATCATCTTCCGGGACAAAGGCTAAGGCAGCTAACATTTGCGAGGCATTTTTTATACTACGATCTTCTTCGTCATCGTACTAATTTTTTAATCTTTCTGACTGAAGTCGTCGATAGAGGGATTGCTTAAGATGGAAGAAGCAGGCTTTTGATAAGGTATTTGGCAATACTGTGGTGCATGCATTTAGAATCGTTGGTTCGAAGTCGGATAGAATGTACTGTGGTCGAGAGACGATTCCTAGATTTTCGGCCTCAGAAAGTACTACCCGCAACACTGTTTCGTACTCTTTTTCCCTTTTCCCACGTAGTAAGGCATATACAAATGATAGTCCAATTTCTTCCTCTACTCCGTTAATATTTTGTTTTACTGATCCCAGAATGGCAAATACTTGGTTAAAAATTTTCGGTAATGTGTCGAAGTTCACATCGAAAAAGCAAGTTCGACATTTCATTACCTCATTAATATTTTCTGTCGTTACGAATATTATTACACGATTTTGTTTTTCGTCATTTTCGCAAGTATCATGAAGTAAGAATCGCTGACCTGTTTTTAATAGTTATTTTGATATTTAACTTAAGTTAAAAATTTTGATTATTTAATTGTGCTTATATGTTAAAATCTTGCCAACAATTGTGAATTTCTATTTCTCAGGAATGACGGTAAGTTCGTAAACCAAAAATTATAATTAAATTGTAAATGGATTGGCAAGATTTTGCGCAGTTTCATTTTCCCTTAAAAATAAACAAAAAAAATGATATCGTTCAATAAAGGCAAGACAAAAATAAATAAAAACTTAAAAAAAATAAAAACACAAAATTTTTGCCGGCCTTATTTAGATCATAAAATAAAACTTGCTTCCAGTTGAAAAAAGAAGCAAGTCTAACTAGAGTCAATTGGGCTTAATTAAAGTCATAATTAATAGCAACCCCTTTGCGAAATCGCGAGTTGAAGTTTTGTTCTATTTTGATTAGCTCTTTTCAAGGATAATTTGTCATTTCTAACGGAAAGACTTGCTTTAACTCGAAACATGAAGCTATTCATTCTGTAATAATTCTTGAATAATTGGAATTATTGAAAAATTTTGGTCTGCTATTTGCGAGGATAATTTTTCTGATCTGACGAAAAGACTTGCTTCCACTTGAAAAAAGAAGCAAGTATTTATTTGATAAGTTTACAATAATTGTAATCATACTTATAAAAAGAATTTATCAGATAAATATAATTGCATCAGAAACCGAAGTGAAATAAAAATACATTACTGTCACCAAAAATTATTCGCTTGTCATATTTTAAATATCATTTAACATATTCAATTTCAAAAAATATATAATTTTAGATACAGAATTGTTTTTTATTTAAAGTTATATTTTAATTCATAATTAAATAATTTCAAATGACAGCTTGTAAGACGCCGTGACAGATACTTATCGCGCCATCTAGAGCCATGGACTTCGACCATTTCACTTTTTAACAATGAAGTGTACCACTCCTGAGTTTTCTGATATTCTGCCTGTCTGGTAATTGTGACTGTACTTCGCATGGAACATCTGTCAAGCAGCGCATGATCTGAACTGGCAGTTGTTCTACTTAGCTCGTGGCAGTTTCTTTAATGTCTTGCAATACTTTTTTTGCCAGTACTTCCTAAAGGTTTGAGGCATGGCGATGAGGAATTACGTTTGGTCCTCCTCATATGAGGTTTATTCGGCGTCCATCGCCAGTAGCTTGGCCCATGCAAAACACTCCTTTTTCCTAACGATACAAAAATGCAAATTTCAAATACATTTGTAAGTAACTTAATAATATTACAATGTATTATATGTATTAATGTCTCTTACAATGTATTATATTTAACTATTTTTAACTTTCACACAAAAAACACATTTAAACTGAATATTTCTACAATAAAATTATTAATAAAAAAACTATTTATTTATTTAAACGAATTAAAAATATTTCGTTCATTTTTCCTAAAAGAAAAATTACTTTCATCTTTCATGACGTAATTAAATAATTTGCGATCTCTAATTTGTAATAAATTTATATTCTCGTGTTCAGTTACAGTAAATTACTAGTCCTTTTAAAAAGAAGACACAAGTGTAAAATACGAAAAGGATACCTGTAAAAACTGAAATAAACAATTATCAGTAAAGAATATAAGAATTTCGCAAGTTTGAATTAAAGGAAGAATATGGAATTTCGGACAACGTAATCAGTGGTGCAAATTATTTGGCTTTCAATACTTATGAATTAAATTTACCTTCACATGACACTCTCTTCTGCAATCAAAAATACCATAAGCAGAAAGTACTGTTGTTCTGCTAGCTAATCTATTTTGTAAAATATTGAATGATCGCTTTAATTTTAAATTTAAAATATACCACTCAGAATCGTAACTGCAAATAAATATTATTATGCGAATTTATAGAAATTATAGTGACTAATTTCATTAAGTTTATTTACCATAAAAATAAAAAATCGTCGTGAGTACTAGTTATAATCTCACCCAAACAACAGTAACTAATATTGACTACCACTAAATCTAATATGTGATTGATTAACTGTGCTGACTCGCTTAGAATGCTTACTTTCAACTAAAATAATGTTTTTGTATATTTAATGTTTTTTCCATGTAATGTGTAAATTTCTATAAATTCATATTTATGCAATTAATTTACCTTGTATAAACATGCAGCAAGTGACACTGAATTTACAAAATACCCAACAAGTAATATTGGCCTAAAAAACTGTGTTATATAATCAAATACTCTTCAAATAAACAATAAGACAATGAATTTTATGTATAAAAATAACTTTTTTTAATATCATGATTCAACTTAATTTTTCATTTGAACTTTGAAGACATTTTCTACTTCAATCTTTTCATTGAGAGAAATTTGAAGAAAGAAGTAGACAAAATCAAAGTTAGTTAATGCTTATGTATTCCGATTGACTAATTAATAACATCTGGAGATTCTTTTGAAATTTAATACTATAAACCTGGTAGCCGCCACATGTTGTTTCACAGCATATTGAATTTTGTCAGTTACTTTAGTATATTGAATACTCTCGTCATATTTCATGTAATCTTGACTAATAAAATGTATGTTATGCCTAGAACCAAATTATCAAGACTCTAATAATTTATTCTGTTCATTCCATAAAAATATTAAATTATGGAATGATTACGTAATAATTTTCAACAGAATTAAGTAGTAAATCTTACCCAACTATAGCCAACAATGAAATCATATGAAATGCGGTGGTTATTATAATTGAAAACAATACTTGAAGTTGTGATAATGTAGATATAGCACACGCAGACAAAATCAAATATTTTCCTATAAACTTATTTTGCAAATAAGTGTTCCATTCAAGAGACATCAAATATATATCTTGTCGAGGAGTCTTCAGTGGAAAACAGTAATCAAGTAATCGGGGAATTAATGGACTGCCTACAGTCATAATTATTGTGGTGGTACCAATACCTAAAAATGCATGTTAATCGTTAGAATATTGAAAGACAAAATTTGAGAAAAATGTTTCTGTTTTTCATTAGCAGGAAATCGATAATCAATTTAAATTCAATTGTCCGGGAGCTCTTTCTTAAGGAGAGCAATAAATCATTTACCTTCTAACAATGATAATAAATATCTACAAGTTTTAGCATATTGCTTCAATATTTTACGTTCGTCTTCTCTTATAATGTTTTTCCAGTCAGATTCAATTTGATTAAATAATACCATAAACTATAAATATACATATTCAAGAATATAATTTAAGATACGATTAAAGACAAATAACAATACTCTCTGCAACTGAAATTTATCTCTATTGTCTTTTTAATTAAATACTCACAGTTTTATATTGAGTAGAAAGATTTACATCTGTAAAACATAAAAATAGAAGAACGCCAATTCCAAATATATTTGGAACTAATTTAATAACATTACCTTCATTAATTATTATAGTATTAATCTGTAAACTCACCAAAATTAAAGATTTTAATTTTTATATATTTAATTTAATATGTTTAATTATTTTACCTCGTATACAATAATAATCGCGTTAGGCAATCGGTATAATGTTAACAATAAAATCTTAACAACTTTTCTTTGATGAGGCCACATACCACATATAGTGAGTAATTTCTTATGTGTTTTAAAATATTTACTGTCGTATATAGATTCACTTATATTTTCTGTCATGTTTACTTTTAAATCATCTAATGTGTTTCTCTTAATAGCAGTTATGGCAAAGATATTATTATAAAACACTTGTTGATGTTTGTTTTCTAAATTTGTAATTTATTAATAGCATTTTCTATTGGTTACCCAGCCCAACTCGGAGTAGAGTTAATTCTAGCTTTTTTAAAAACTCGTGTTCTGTTGGCAACCTGAAACTTAAACTGAAATTGACAGCTATTGAAAAAAAGATACTGTCAGCAACTGCCAGTTTTGAGAGATATTTTAATAAAACATGTTATAAACTCCCATTTTCATTTCAGATCATTTTAACCGTAAATGACATTTTTAATGTATATTTACGATAAATCGAACTTCATAAAATTATACTAACCATTGTTTCCATTGTATCGTTAATAAATAATAATTTTTATATTTTTTTTTAATATAAAAACTTTAGTCGCTTATGAAAAACTTTTTTTCTCTTTAAAAACTGACAGTTTTTTTTCAATATCTGTCAATTTCAGTTTAAGTTTCAGGTTACCAATAGAACACGAGTTTTCAAAAAAACTAGAACTAACTCGACTCCGGTTTGGATTGGGTGACCAATAGAAAATGCTATAAGTCTTTTATTATTCCGAAAGAATTTGTTTAAGTTTCAAATGCATTTGTTACTCTACAAAGAAAATGGTTTTAATACACAAACAGAATTCACATGGATGTTTAAAAGTACACGGCTTATAATGCTTGAATTACTATGTATATATTAGAAATGCACTTTCATAAATAATGTAAACGATAATTACAAGGTAATTCGCTTATTATTATAAATTATGAAGGAGTCTTTAAACAGTATATTATTAGCGATAATAGCTGAGTATCCAATAATTGCATAATTTGTGCAATTTTTTACGCTGCATGAATTTTAAATAACTATTAACTGAAATAATTTCATTATTTTGTCTAAAATATTATGCGGTAAATTTTCATAATTGTGCAAATATAAGAAGAAAATAAAATGCTTGTGCTTGAAAATAAAATAATTGTGCGAAATAAGTAGAAAATAAAATGCATTCAGTACAAATATATTTTCAACTGAGGAAAATGTGATAAGGAACTAAAAGCTAAATGTGCTTTTTGTTCAAATTTGAGAAATACTTATTTGAGAAATGATATGGCATCAATCAGGCACTAGTAAGGGAAAGCATATTTTGGCAATATGGCACTCCATACAAAATTTTTGTCAAACGTCCGGCGATGATATGGCAATAGTATGGTACACCGGTACGGCAACAGTACGGGTCGCGATCATAATCCGTACTGTTTTGCCCTACTGTCGCCTGTCTGATGCCAGACTGTATCCGTACTCTTTGCCATACTGTATGCCGTACGGTTTCCGTATTATTGCCGGACTATTTATTTCCACGCGGGTTCGAATGAGAATTCGAATGTATATTTTTTGAAATCCCAATAAAAGTAAATCGTAAATCATAATTTATTTTAAAACAGTTAAAAAAATGATATCGAACATTTGTAGACCATTTTTAATTGAGATATTATACAAAAAAGAAAAATATGTGATATAAAACCTTAAAATTATTATTAACAAATCAGAAAAACATGTTGCAATTTTAACATCTAATGATCAGAATAAATTTTATGTCGTAGATTAAACATTAGATTGTAAAAAGCATATTGCAAATGTAAATATTGAACCAGAAACTCTATAATATTATAATTGAATAACAAAAATACGTGATATCAAGCTCAAAAATTACAATTACATTCGTAATTGTAAGAGTTCGGCGAAAATTATGTGCAATTGTGTCCAATTATGTGAAAATTATGTGCGTTTGTTATCAAAGTTTTAGAAATTTATTCCATCTATCAAAGTTTTGGAAATTTATTCGATCTATCAGATAAAAACGGCCCGGCGAAATATTTTTTTCGTTTTTTTACAGGAGAAATTTTTGGGTTTCGCCTACAAAAGATATCACATCTTTTTGTTTGGAAGTAGTAGTTTAACCGATTGTCACTCGAACGGCAAAAATCGACGTAGGAATGAGAGAGCTGTGCATGTATGTGTGCGGCCAACGAGAGCTAATAAGAGGCATCTCCGATTTACTTTCTTCGTCATGAAAACGAAGAACGTGAGTCACGTGTCCGTTAGTGTTTACTAACACATTTGACGCGAAGTATCTGTGTATTTTGGCAGGTTACGCCTTCGAGTGACAATGGGTTAAGAAAGAGTTTGGCAAACGAAAAGGAAAACAAAACTGTTCAGTTTTTTTGGGAAAAAACACAGGGAAACGGACACAATTGCACAAAATTTTCGCCGAACACTCACAATTACGAATGTAATTGTAATTTTTGAGCTTTATAATTACATATTCAACTCATATAATTAAGTTAAATAAATAAACTTGTACTGCTGATCAAAAAGTTTCTTATTTTTAAGTAACAACGCACTATCCGCCTAATACGTTACTCTATCCGTTAATGTCATCCAACCAATTTTGTAGTTATATTTACAGTACACGTTTTATGAAATGATTGATAGTTTCGTATTCAACTGTGTTTGAAAATACTTTTATATTAATTACTCAGAAGAAGAGTTTAATAATATTTAGTAGAAAATATTTCAACTATTTGGTGAGATTCATAGAGAACATACAAAATGAAGTATTTCATTAGCAATTATGTGCGCTCTTGGAATACTAATGATGGAAATTAGATACATTAAATTTTAATGTAATAACATGTATCTGCTACTCGCAGCATATGAGCAATGAAATTCATTGATATTTTATACTGAGATCAAATTTAATGCCTTCGACGTTGCGTAATATTTTAACTCACAATGCTATGAAATTTGTATTCGAGTATGCTTAATAATTGCAATTATGTGTTTCAAAGGAATTTTCATAAAATTTGTTAGTTGCGAGCATTGAAAAATAATTGAACCAACACAAAATGATTTCTTTAATGTTATTTTTAACGTTATTTGTATGAACAGTTATTTTTACATTTATCCCAACGGTTGTTGAAATCGCCACAATAATTTTTACTAACTGAATTAGTAAAGTTACGTTCTGTATCTTATTAACTTATGAAATTAGTAATAATCATAATAATAATAATCAGTTGTTCCTGCAAAAACATTTATTTTAATTAAAATGGAATTTCACGATATAATTAACTCTACAAAATTCGTATATGACTGCAGCTTTTCAAACATTCTATTGTGTTCTTTTGGAATGTAGAATTAGGGAAAGATAATGAATGACACATACCCTACAAAAAGTAGTAAAAAAAAAAGAAACATTTTTTGTGGTGTATGTATCTTTGACAATTAGGAAATGGGATAACAAAGAACACACCCAGTCACGTTGTTTTCATCTGATTCATACTGAGTTAACAGGGCTCCATTTATCTTCAATGACAATGCCAGGTACACTGTCGGTTCGCGTGGAATAAACGTAAAATGTTTGAAATTTCAAAAGGAAAAAAAATTATTGCTCACAGAGATACGAAAGTACTTTCGCTAATTACCGGAGAAAATAAATAACGTAGAAATTTTTTATGGGAAACTGAGATCTAAAGGAATAGACGGGGCCATTAAAAAAAAATCCTATTCAATAATTCCTTTGTCTTTGTCTTGCGTTATTATTACCATCTTAGATTAACATGCGTTGTATATGTTTCATTGAAAATTATTTGTAGATATTGTTATCAGATTTTTCTGCACTTCAAGATACATTTTCATTTCAAAGGTAAAAAAGGTTTCCTTTTAACTTTACATGTATCATTTCATAATTAGAAATCTTTTCCATACGAGTTACAATTTGAATAAAGGAAGAATTTATAATGATTTCATTGCATACGATATTTAATTGCATTAGAATACCATTCATTGATTGTGATACAACGTTTCTTTGTAACATTCAATGTAATTGTTTTTACTTTAAAAAAGAATACTTGTATGTTAATTAATTTATGTGTATACTTGTGATAATTGTTATTTACATCAGATATAAATAATAAACGAAGCCAGTCTATTTAATTACAACAAATACAAAGTTTGTTCTAGGTACAGTTATATAATCCCTTTACTTGCCACAGTGTTCTGAAATATAAGCTCATTATGTACCACAAAAGCTCTAAAAGCGGTGTAAGCTTGCACTTAAACAAGTTAAAAGTAATTGAGCTTACGCCCAAGAACCTTACGTAAATGCTATATAAAACTCACAGCCAAGTTTATATATTTTGTAAAAATAATTGATTAACTTATAATAACTGTCGTAACTTTTATAGCCATCGTCGACTTCCTTTGGAATAATTTATTTCAAATAAACAATGAAACTAAACATTTAAACGTCAATATATAATTTCTTGTGTAAAAAATTGTTTTATTGAAATTTACATAGAGAAAAGGGAAAAGAGACACTAAAAAAGCTGCTGTCTGCAATTTCGTCAACGCAGCATATGTTTTCAGGAATATTCACCGTGCATACGAATCATAGATAACATCTCTTTCCGGAACGTCGCCCCATTTCTTCTTCCATTGAAAACTAAAAATTTCCTTTTCATGAGTTATTCAAACGTTTACGCACACGTCTCCCGGACCATCGCTCGTCAAATAATGTTTCGTCTCATGCTATTCGCAAAGCAAACAACAAAGCCCATCGCCCCATTTTCCTTTGCCTGCTGAATCAGTATTTTAGAAAGAGTCGGATAGTTATCAAGAATATTTACACCGCCGGTGATAGCTTTAATCGAAAAAAGTTGGCTCGTGATTGGGCGCTACGTGTTCTCTCGAATTGTTGTTCGCATGCGGATGAGTGGTGTTGTGAGGGTCTATAAAATAAAAGCGACTCTTAATCGCGATTGATCAGTTTTCGATCTACTGCAATCGGAATAAAATGGATGTGGACAATAGGCGAACAATTTTTATCGCGAAACACGAACGAAGGACAACAATCATTGCCAACTTCCTGCCAGTTTTCTAACTAAATTGGAAAAGTTTGAAAAGAACTTATATCTTTAAGGGTTTCTAAAGAGAGGACTGCATTAAAAATCCGGAAGGAATTTTTAGGAAAGAATTGTTTGATCATTTTACTTTCAACGAAATATTCTAACAGAGTATATATGTTCAAGAGAAATGTTTAGAAGACTTTTTAGACAGAATTTATAAATTAAAATTTCAGGTATTTTAGATTTAACATAATTTATTAAAATATAGTAATAAAATAATATAATATTTAGTAATTAAAAATAATAATAAATAAATTTTGTTAGAGGTAAAACGCTATATTCAGGTCGTTTTCAGGAATAATAGACGTTTCGCTAGTTTGCAATTGCAATTTTGAAAAAAAAATCTTGCCGCAACTTTCTATCGAAAGTGTGGATTGTCTTTATTGAAAATAATGAAATTCCGAATTACCAACAACATATCGAAGATTTTTTATCGGGAATTTCATCTAAACGGCAATAATCATGACCGAGTTTCCGGCGTTTTAGTGGCTAAATCGGAAAAGTTTAAGCATTGGTCGCAACCAAAGCTGGCTGGTCCCTCGAGTTGTCTGCAAAACTAGGATTAGTTTTCAAGCAAAAATATGTTTTACTTTACTTCGGAAGAACGAGTCCGTGAAATCTTGATAAACTTGGACGCAACTTTGTTATTAAGGTAAAGCAAGTTTCTTCCGGTTTCATCTCGCCGCGAGTTACGTTTCTAACAAAGCCTTCACGAAGCTCCAGCTTTGGATATTCGAGCGTTACAATGATTTTCGAGGCAAGCGAAATTATTTCCTTTCTCTAAAGCAGCAACAATTCCATTCAGTAACATTAACCAAAATTACAAGAGCTTCAAGGAAAATCGTTTGTACTACTTAGCACGTCACATTTTTTTTTTTTTTTTTTTTTTTTTTTTTTTTTTAGC
>JABFQA010002318.1:0-11504 GCA_022817065.1 Probaryconus sp. ZL-2020 | reverse complement strand
CATGCAAAAAATAGCGAATGCTTTGTTCTACTTGAACGCTTAGAAACTGAGATCAATCGTAAGTTTATGTAGTTATTTTGCAAATTAATTATTTTTCATAATGAATTATGAAACTGTATAACTTTAATTAAAAGCACATATTTTTAAAATGCTTGCCTTTTGTACACTTACATCCATCTTATAAATAAAAAAAATTATTGGAAATTATAAGTTACTTTTATTTAGGTGAAATCAATAAGAAGGGTTGCAAAACCCCAAGCATTGAATCAAATATTAATTCACCGCTAATTCAAGACACATCATTTTCTTCTAATAATGGATCGAGAATTATAGAATCATTGAACCAAATAGATAGTTTAAATGATGTATCCAAACAGACTCTATTTGAAAGTGACTATCCGAATGATGCTAATTTTAAAAATGATGAAATAGCTACATGGCAACGTAGTCCAGAAAATGTTTCATGTAATAAGTCAAAAGCACAAGAAACTAATGATTCATTAGTTTCTGAATCTGAATTTCAAGAACAAATACAAAGACAACATGTAATTTTAGATTTAAATTATCTGTCAGAAGCTTTTTCATCTGTTAGTGATAACAAATTAGTAAGTTTAAAGCAGCAAAGTAGTATGTAAGTTAATTTTTTTTGATTAATTATTTTATTTGTTATTATTACTTATAATGAAAACAAAATAATTCAATTGCAAACTATATTTAAATTTTAAAAAACCTTATAATATCAAAAAAAATTTTTTAGAAAGAATCAGGAAGAAGATAATAAAATTTTGTATTCTATTGCTGAGCCAGACAATTTAACAATGGAAAATATAATAGAAGAAAGTGGCATTATAACAGACTGTAAAGATTTGAATGAAATTTTAATACCGAAACACAGAACTGTAAAGGTAATGGCAACTCATAAATTAAAATTAAATTAAAGTAACAAATATAAATGCTAATAAAATTAATTATACTTGCTTTTGGTTGATAATAATTCTAATTGTAACTTCTTTTTTCTACAGACAATTGAACAATGTAATAAAAATAATGATAAATTATTATTAAATGTGGATTCTAATTCTATAAAAAAAAGCAAGACTAACCCAGTTGTAGATATGACAAGAGTTCTGGAACATATTATTAATGAAATGATGAACATTCCAAATACAGAAATATTTCATACTTCTATAGATACTCAGGTAAAATATAATATTTTATAATAAGTACAATTCTTCAATATCAATATTCTTTGTTAATCTTTATTCTTGATTCTATTGTAGAAATTTCCTTATTATTATAAAGTTGTCAAGAATCCAATGGATTTATTTACTATCAGAAAAAATTTGCTAAATTTTAAATACGATTCATCAATTAAATTTTTCAAAGATGTGGTACAAATTTATTCGAATGCAATATTATGTTTTGGTACAAAACATCGTTTCACGTTATCAGCAAAAAATATGTTAAACCTCTGCAGACGAAGGCTTAGTGAAAATAAGACAATATTAATAAAATTGGAGCAAGCAGTAAATCTTACTGATGATCAGTTAAGATTATCCAATATTTTAAATAATACATTGAATGGAATAATTAATTTGCCAGATGCTGCAGCATTTATCAAACCAAATGTTCAGTTCAGGCAGGAAGAATTTCAAAAAAATAGACAAAAAGCACCAATTGATTTAACAGAAATTCAAAATCGAATTCAAGGTATAAATAGTTTTAAATATAATTAAATATTTAATTATAGTTAAACTATCTAATATAATTTTCAATTGTTACAGCTCATAGATATCAAAATCATAAAGATTTTTTAAATGATATCAGACAAATTTCTCTCAATGTACATTGGATGAACAATGATAAAACAATTTTAATGGCCGATCATTCTGCACTTCTACAGGAATAATGCTGATCAGGATTTATTTTTATGTATGAAATCTAGAGGGCCGGATTAATTTTGTGCACCATACATGATTTTGGTAACATACCCTTTGACCACTAATATGTCAACGGAACATTTTGCCAAATTACCGAATGATACAAAAACACATTACCAACGGAAGTGTTATATAATGCAATCCGCAGCATCGGAGGTTACGCGGAAGCAAACTCGGAAGACAATGTGTAAGCGAGAGTGATGTCAGCATAACTTCTCTCGTGGTGATCGTCAGAGTAGCACGTATAGGACGCTCAAAGTGTGTACATTGTAGTAATCGTAGCATGCGATACATATATGCATTACGAGCGATGACACAGTTGGGAATGCAGGTCAGAACGTCTATTCGTAGACGTCCGCGAAACTAATTATTATAATTCCCGTGAGGATGATAATGCGTTAAAAATTCATCGCGCTAACGAGATATGGAAATTAATCACTCGCAATCAACAAAAAATCTCATCATCTTGAATTGTTTATTAAATCAACGAACATTTTCTGTTTACCGACAAAAACATTTCGTAATGTTGGATTTCGGGTTTGAATTGTAAAATGAAACGGCAAAAGAAAATTCATTAATGATAAAACTTAACTGGGTGATAGAAAAAGGAAAATTTATTTTCATTCGACCCAAAGAAAGTTTACGAGCGTGGAATCTCTTTCCTAAATTCTCGCTCAAAACTTGGTTTCTGTATGAAGGTTTGTGTTTCGCCCATGATAATGACTGTGATAACCGATTAACCGACTGAAATACGAGAGAAGTTTTAAACTACCCCGCTTTCATTAGCAAATGTAATTAATGAACAGGAAGTCGTCTACCATGAATTACCCGATGTACGATACCTATGCGTATAATATACATATATACTGTTTATGAACAACAAATTATGCTGTTAAAAGTGAGAAAATTTTGCTTCCTATTACGCCGGAGAATAATGATTCCCTAATAATTATTAACGACTGTTTACAATTTATATTAAATAACGCCATTATCGTTTCAGAAAATTGTTTCGTTGAATTAATCATAACAGTTAACATAAATTTACTTTACCCTTAACGAAAGTGGAAAGGTCGTGGCAAGATTGGATGTAGAATGGAACTTTTATTAAATTGAAAAAAATGTAGACAAATAAATATCGGAAAGGTCAGTGTTATACCAACAATGTCAGAAATAACAGTATTAGATGGCTGTGGATCTATCTGACGAAATAAAATCAACTAAACGTCCCAGTAGTGACAAATACCGACCTTACTGGCAATCAATCTGAGCTAGTGTAATATATGCTCGCAAGCTGAAAGTAATTAAGGGCGTAGAAGAAAAATACGGATCGTTATTACCGTACGGTTAAGTAAGTTGGTACGCGAACGGCTATGTTAAAAGAACCGGGAGAAAAGCATTACTCAAATAGTTGAGACGTGAGATGAAACGAGCAACGAGAAGAAATGGCTAAGGAGAACGAAATGAACTCAAGAAATAGGACGAAAATAACGCTCGTGAACCTTCGTTAATAGTTTAATTATTCAGCGATCATCAGGAATGATGTTCTCGAAAATTCACAAAATCGTTATGATTATTATATCATCGATCAGAATAATATTATAACAAATTTTTTTTTTTTTTTTTCTGGAACAAATGGAGGAATAATGAAATTTATTGATTGTATTTGCTTGTGCGTTGAATGAAAAGATTATTTCGTGAAGCCACCAGGTAAAAGATTTAAAATGGACGATTGAATGAAGTTAAACGCGAAGGAATGGTTCACCTGGCTACGCGCAAGTTCAACCGGCTTCCGGTTGTTTGCATGCTTTGAGCTCACTTGTACTGCAAACTCAGCGTGTACACATGTGAATACTCATATGTGCTCCTTTGCACGCATAGTTCCGCTACTCACTAAAGTTTACTTCAACAGCGCGAGCGGAAGCTAATGATTGCTTGAATTAATTTAACAACTGCAAATGGCTTTGACAAACGTAACAATCATACATTTGAACAGTGAATGATTGATCAGTGAGCATCGAGAACACCGTGCTTTTTTTCCCCTCTTTCATTTCTCAACATGACATGAACTCAAAGTTTCTCTTTATAAATATAATTGAAAAAAAGTAATAAAAAGAATTATTGTTTTTAAAAAGTATGCGAGCAACGTCTGAAGCTTTAATGATAATTACTGTTTTTAATGAAATGTTTTCAAATCTTTTTGAAAGAGAAAAAATTTTTCTACTCTTTGATAAAGAATGTTAAAAAAACAATTTTAGAGAATCTCTTAGTTGGTTTTGAGAACAGAAATTTTTAAGTACATTTTTTCCAGTTAAAAACATGATTATTAGATGCATTGAATGTTACAGTGTATTTTTGAACGAAAAAGTCGTTTTGAAAAATACGAAATTACAAACAGTTGAAATGCACTTTATTTCAATGACAACAGAAGCTACTCAATTAGAAAGTAAGCTTGATCTCTGTATCAACGAAATGCGGTTGAGTGTTGTACGTAAAGGATGGTCAGCAGAAACTTCTTCTCCGGTTCAGAGATCGATACCAACAAACAACAAGTGTTTGCAACAAGTTCCTGCGTAAACTGACTTTCTTTATTTCTTCATTTGCACAACACACGAAGAGTTGTTGAATTTGCAAAGTGTTTTTTGTAATCTCGTTAAATTGAACTAAAAAAAAGGCAATCAATGACTTTTTTTGAAAAATAATAGTTTAAAATAAATCAGTGCGACAAAAAATATTTAATAGTCCTAGGCTATAACGATGTTCCATCACACTACGTTTTTGCACTATATGAAAGGTCATCTGATTAGTTCGAAGCTCGATATCAATATTTGATGAATTGTCCAACGAAGTTTTTTGTATTCTGATCAACGTGAATCAATTTGTTCGTGTATTTTTAATTATTGTTTGCTGTTATCTTCGTGAGCACGAATCATCGGGATATAATTGAAATGTGAGGATATCGATCAAAGGGGAAAAATGTGATAGCACTGCTATAGCAAATATTATGGCAATACCAAATAAAGTTTATATAGCTCGCATAACGTACATAAGTGATATGGATGTTATATTGTGAGGAAAGGATAGTTAAAGTACGGGATTTAATAAATCAATGTTTGTTTTCCTACCATAATAATAATCAGAATATAATGTAGTCTGGAAACCATAATTCGGTACTAATCTTCTGTTATTATACACGAGGAAATTCATTGTTTGGAAATGCTGTCAAATATTTTAGAGAGCAGAATAATAGAAATCGTTATTAAAAATTCAAATTTCAAAAAGAGATCAAAAATAATAATATCCCTCTCTGTTTCATCATAAGATAATTGCAAAAAACAGTCGTGCAAATTTGCAATAAATAATAATACATCTATAAATTCTATGGAATATCGTTAAATTTCGATTTGACGCGTAAAATATGATTACTCGAATTGGATATTTTACTCTTGAATATAATTGCATATCTTCAGACGTGTCAAGTGTTATTGAAATATATGAGCATTCATTGAAGTATTACATAATGATCCCTCTGAGTCATTAATCCATCAGACACTTTATATTCCCACGTGCATAAACCATATTTCAAACAAGTCCTGCATAAGACGCAGAATGGAAATGTCAAATCCACATTCCCTTACCAGACGGTATGTTGACAAGAGGCGGACGTCAACGCCCAAAGAACGACGAAGACAGGCCTTTAGTTCGCTACTACTTATTCGACACAGGAAATCCCCCAATCTATGTTATCGACAGCATACACTTTTCTTATTCAAGGTCGAAAGTTATTTCTTTACAGTCAAAATCACTCTCAATGTTTAAGCTACATTTACATACGATTTTTTTTCTCTCTGTAGTAAATCGTACAATCGTTAACTGCAACAGTTCCATAATTTACAGACAAGTTTAATTCTTGTTTTCTATTAATAATTTTTCATCATCTTAGATTAAAAATTTAATAATGCGATAAAAATGATATTTTCAGAACCATCAGAACTAGTTTGTTATTTACGTTCTCGTCTAACTTATTTACGTTAAAGTATAAGCACACTCTGTCTTGTCTACTTTTAACTTTTGCGAAAAGGGTCAAGCAGACAAGGGTACTGCCGTCAATGTATAATGCAGAACCGCACATTAGAGCGATTGGACTTACATTCTTATGCCATGTCAAGTTTATCGACCACCAAATGAATGTTTTATTATCTTTCCTGACAAAAGTTGTTTATCATTTCCAGTAATCTCGAGAAAGAATCCAGTACAATCTATATGTGATCTGTACTTTTCTTACCTGACAGTTCTCTAATACGAATCATTTACTGTGATGTAATTTAACGTGACATAAATGGAGAAGTTTTGTAGACATCAATCAGATTATGAAAAGTTTATGTTGAAGAAATTTTCAGGTTGAGAAAATTATGATATACATATTGATATTGTACTTAAATGGTAACTTGATTCTAATGATTTATAACTTTTAATTTGCGGAAAGCTATAAGAAAATATTCCTTTTCCATTATCTAATTCATGATACATAGTCCAGAATATCTAGAAACATTATTAGTTCTTCAACTGAAGCAATTTAGATTCTGTTTCATTTACTGTAAAGCGAGGCATGATAAGACAGAAGAAGTGAAAACAGTCGACTGTGTTTAGAAGAAGGAATGCATCGCTCATTAGTTGTCTCGAAGGTTTGCAGTAGTTTGCCTACGTTGATTGTGGAAGTAGACTTTCGAGGGATGAGGAAGTTTCGCGCAGGGTAGGTGGAAGAGAATATCGAGCTAAGAGTCGGGGCAGAAGGCGGGTGAACGAGCAGGCAGAAATTGATGTTAGGCGTTTGCATTTATTATTAATACGTTCGCCAGCCTGTCACTGACTGAGCTGTCAGCCGGCGAGTTTCAGAGCTGCTTTTCAACCCCTGCACACAGCACCGCCTCGCTGTTTTGCCGTCACTGTCGCCATCCTTACGTTTATCCAGACATTTCTGCCTGTCCGCCTTTACGCGTCAACGACCCTCCCGCGAACTACAATCGATCGCTCGACTTGTTAATTATTTACTCAACTCCAACAACGCCGTCCGATGTCCAAAAAGGCACGCTAATATTTTAGCGCGCGTTTGGTGCACGGCATTGTAACGTTGCGCCGAATCAATGCCATTATGCAACGGTATAAACCTTGGGACCGTAATCCCATAGAGGTATCCCGTGGTTGGAACAAGTAAAAGGAACCATTTTTGCCCAACCAGACGGATTATGAATATTCAAATCATTTCCCATTGAAAGTATCTTATTAAAAGCGAGCCAAACGTCAATTTCCATAATTTATAATCATTTATTAACGATAACGATCCTTTCGCTGTAAATCTTCGTTATAGAATTTTTTTGCAACTTTTAACACAGACAGAAAAATAATTGGTTGACACCACTGAAAATTTAGTTAAATCCTCTCCTTAACTGATCCTTCAGTTATTTTTACAGAATTCCTAATTGATTGAACTATCAGTTAGTTAAGACAACTATAAAATAAGTTGGAATGACTAAAATTTCAGTTAAATTAACTGAAATAATTCAGTTGTGAACTGAAATTTTTCTCAGTATAATGATCCTTATTAACTATGTCTGTTGTCATTGGCATTCAGCAAAATTTAATTGGCACATTTAGTTTTCACGAAATTTCTGCGATATCAGAAGTGTGCCATTTGAACTCATACATCCGTATGTTAAGTTAGTTATTCATACATTTTAGTCAGATTTATATGTCACATGTAAAAAGCATAGTACAATTTTACATGGTCGTGTTCGGTTCAGGAATATCAATCAATTCATATAACTTTTAATTGGTTTCACGTGTACGCTTCAATGAAAACAAAATGTGTATTCACATTTCTTTTATGATTCATAAAATGACGTAACAAACAATACATTTTAATTGACCGATATTTCAGATCGAATAATAAATTCACATAATGTGCGATACAACCTTTGGGATGCATTTATGACTAATTGAATGGTAATAGAAAAAGCATTGTTGGGTTATGAAAAACTGTGTTGCAAATTTCTTTTTTGATTCTTACCAGAAGAAAAAAGGAAAAAAAAACAAAAAACAAAAAGAGGTGGCGATAAAAATGCAGCTGTCAATTTTCGTAACATTATGAAAGGGCTGGAGTTACGATCGGTGAAAATATAAAACTTAAGCTATCTAGTGATATCTTGCGCCTCAAGTACCAAAACGTGTTCGGTACACGAATGAAGGCAAAGTCGAGGAAAAAAAGAGATACGATAAAAATAACGAATGTTATTGCTAACCGCTAACGAGTCAAAGTACTGAGCGTGGGTATCGAGCTCGATAAAACACCGAGCTCATGTCTTTACGAGAGCGCCTGAACGCGCCGTCCTTCGTACACCCTATCTACGAATTCTCTTATTGACACTGCTTCTCAATTAATATTTTATGCAGATTCTAATTTTATTATTTCGTCTTGTCTCGTCACTATTGAAACAACGGATTCAAAAATTCATCTGCAAACAAGTTACTTATCATCATTATATTTAATTATTTATAGAATATTTAAATGAAAAGGATTCAAGTAAAAAACATTCTTTCTCAATTAATATTTTATGTAGATTCTTGTTTTATTATTTCACCTCGATACGTCATTATTGAAACAAACACATTCAGAAATTCAGCTACTTATGCTCATTACAATTAATTATTCATAAAATATTTAAATGAAAGTTAAAAATACATATAAAGGTACAATTTTATGAGTACCACTGAAAATATAATTAAGTGGATTTCAAGTTTTTCAATAACATCGTTTATAGATACATCGTTTGGTTGAAATCAGGTTTCAATCAACAGTCCAATGGTTCTGCCCCTTTACTTAGGCAACCCTGCGTTTACGGCCGTAAGAATCAACATACACCAATCCACCAAAGTGCAGAAACTTACAATTCATGACATTTTATTCCAAACGCCATTTTCGTCTTATTAATAAATTATTGTATTTTACAAATTTATTTCTACTCGTTAACACAGATTATAAATATGGAATCGAAATTTCTCAAAATAAAGTCGATAAATAATTATTAGTAACTTTAGTGATTCCTCATGACTCGAAAAAAAGTCACAGAATAAAATGACATACTGGCATACGTCAAACAATTAAATAACGCAGTTTTAATGACACACTGCTACGCGACACACGTAGCAATTGTAAGACAAAAATAATGTGCACTGAAAAATGAAACATTGTCTTTATAAATTGAAACGAAAATATTTTAATCACTATAATTTTGGCGCGTGGAAATGGAGCAAAGTTATATGACACATTTATCCATTCATTATTGAGGATAAGATAATTGCATGCTTAACATATCACACATCAGATCAAATGTTTACATTTACACACGTAACCGCGTGTACTCATAAATTATAGACAGTGTTAAATGGCACACTGCGCAAAATTTCATTAGCATTCGTATTATATTCATCCAGTTTTGTGCATAAATTTTCTGCATTTTAAAACGTAGACTGTAAGATTAACAATCCGAACTTATAAAATGCAAAATAATGTAAAAATATATTTTTTATTTTATTTTATTGATAAATTTGCTTTTCATAATTCTAATGTGTTATTTGCAATAATAAGCTTTTTACAAAGAAGATAGATGTATACTGCAAGATATGATTGGCGTTCACTTTAAACTGAGTGGGAATTAGTAATCGATAGATAGCTACAGAAGTGGTGCAGTTTGCTGAGTGAAATTATCTTACAGGTAACAGAGTAAAGACCGAGAAGGATTCGATTTATTGGTAGAGGGATGATGAGATGTCGAGGTAATAACGACCTGAGTAAGTTTAATCAGGCGACATTGATATTATATAATATATTAGAATTATACTTTACTCTTAACAACTCAATGTTATGAAACCAAAAAATAATATTTACAAAAGGAGATATAGTTGAATAAAAATCTTATTGATTGAAAGTAAAAAAATGCCAATAAACAAATAACTGTTTTTGGTATATCGTATTAAAAAATCAGGATTTTCAATCTTCTAAACATCACAAAAGTGACAAATTGCTTTATTAATATTGCCTTTTACAAGGCATTTTGCATATTGATAATGGTTGCTCTAAGAAAATTAACGACTTTCACGATGGTTACTTTGCCAATGGCAGATTTACTCTGAAAAGCCAAAGGATTGAAAGATCTATAACTGGGAGACGAGATTGCAAAAGGGGTTGACTTCGTTTCTCGATTAAATGAATTCTTTAACGAAAGCCTAAGAAAACAAGTACAAGTCTAATCAATATAATGCAGAAAAGAAACAGACCGTTTCCTTTAAAGGCAAAAATTCGTGATCGTTAATTTTAAATTCATTGACATTACTAATCAGTTTTTGATTGAAATACAAATTCTTATTATCGAATGGAAAAATTGACTGTGTCAATGTTCAGAGCATACTAATTAAAACTGCCCAACAAATGCAATCTTAAATCTTTCGCAATTGATATTTAATCATATTTAAATAAAATATTTCGAAAACTGATGAATATATCCAAGTTGACATATAATGATAATTGAAGATATTAATATAAGACTCTAACCAATTACTTGATGTACAGGATATAGATCATAAACGACAATGGTAAGACAAAGTGTGAATTCGAGTATATTATGACCAGTACATTGTGAATGTTATACAAAAGCTCACCATTTTCAACAGAAACGAGTTGCTAGTCGTAAGAAAGTTTCTTGGAGCAACAATTATACGTAAGAGAAATTGAGATAATGAACAACTCTTAACATACAAGCAACTTTACTGATGCTAACGTGTAGTTACACGAAGTCATATATGCATGTAATAACGTTTTCATTGTCTATTATCAAGCCACTGCTTTCAATTTGATTCCCTGATTGAGCATTACTTTTAATAGAAAGGGATTTGCCTCTTTAGCAACGCTTGAATATAATTGTTTGTAGCCAAACAAGGATGTTACTTTGAAACAAAAATTCAATCAAGTTGAAATTAGTAGGAAATAATTTATTGGTGAATACAGATTATTTAATGAATAGTTTGAAAAGATCAACATACACGTAGAGAAATAAGTTATGAAAAATTACAACGTATAGTATCAATTCAATGATGGTAAGGTAGAATTAAAACAATTAATAAAAACGTTTTAAAATTTACTAAATAAGTTCCAATAATCACAACATACGTTTAAAAAATTGCAACGTACGTTGTAATTTTTTGTAGGTTAAGTTGCAATATTTGTTGCGCATGCGTATACAGAATTGTTTCTGCTACTCTATGGTATAAGGTGATTGAATGATCAATCTGCTATATTACGCATGTGCAAACGTGCAAAGTGGAACTTCATGTGGTCACCGATTAAGCAATTTTAAGTGGAACAAAACTTGGATGGGTGACCACATGAACAAAATTTTTATATACAGCGAAAAAAATTACAACGTGGAAAATTAATATTAACAACCTTTGCATTACCATCATCGTTTTGATACTATACGTTGTAATTTTTCATAAGTTATTTCTCTGCGTGTA
>JABFQA010002317.1:0-11506 GCA_022817065.1 Probaryconus sp. ZL-2020 | reverse complement strand
AAAAAAAAAAATTTATAAATGATTAGTTAATATTGAAAGTAATTTTTTTTTTTTTTTTTTTTTTTCATTAACCTGAGAACAGCTTGTATTGTTGGTTTTCCCAATCCACTAAGCAATGTAATCAGAACCATGATCTTTTGATAGAGTTTTTGAGCATATCTGTCGTTTTCGATTTTCGTGACTTCGCAAATTTCCTTTATCAGAGGCATTGTTTTTTCTTTCAAACGCTGCCTGTGTTTTATTATTTTCTCATCTGCAGAAGATTCAAACGCACAGTAACGAAATTTCATGAACATTATATACGTTTAAATATCATTTTTTTTTAACCACTACCTCGATTTTGGTAATGCTTTATAAAGTGATGCTGAATTTTAAGAGTTATCAATTGCGAATCGTTCTCATCCCGAAGCTTATTAATTATCGCTTTTTCAATACGAAGTGTATCTATTTTCTCTTCTTCATTTTGATAGTCTGGATTTAGCACAAACAGAGATATCTAGAAGAAAAGATATTCTACGTCAAGATTATACGATAACCCAAATTGCAAAACAGAAACTGAAACTACAAAGCCAATCCAATCAAAATTGCAAATACTTCAAATTATAGTAAACCTGAATTGACCATAAACATTGTTTTCTCGATGATCATGATTTTGATAAGATACGGAGGAAATAAATAATCCTCTATCTTCAAAATATCAAATACTATTTTTTACATTAATAAACAATTAGATTTTTAACAACTGCAATTACGTAATTGCATATCCAATTCATATCCAATATGCATGAATGCAACTTGTAATCGCGGTGGTTTGTTGAATTTAATTTGAGAGACTAAAAAAATTCTACTGACCAGAAAAGCTACTAAATCATTGGATACATTTATTTCTTGTTCCGTACAAGACTTGACAATAGCTTTTAGCAAATCTTTTCGTGACACTTCCATTGTTCACAGGGTACGATATCACAGAAATCTGAAATGTATACGATTCTATTTAATCAATATTGTTTACGTGGTTACCTTTACGCGTGGCACTTAAATTCATTTCAACGCTTGCTCCAAATAAAATTTTGACACATTTTTATATTTTTAGCAAATCACATGAAAATGCTGTAAAACAGTATTGTTGTGAAATTCGCAAATGTTGTTATCTCGCACGCGAGATACGAAAAAAAAAAGGTGGAATTTCCCAAATATTGACTTGTACTACTTAAAACAATTTCCATCCCTTTCAGACGGCTATTTGAAATATCAGCAAATTTTATAGATGAATTTGAAGATGAAATTCACTGGTTCATCTCTTTATGGTACCAATTTCAAGTTGCGAGCGCGTTAAAAAAAAAAAGTGGTTTAACCTTGAAAGATCTTGGTTACCACATTATGCTTAAAGTTTTCCGGAAGTTGTAGAAAACCGATTGACCTTGAAATCTTTCTGCACCACTTTCCGCCACTAAAATCAAAACATTCAGATGTGGATTCGATTGTTTGACCTTGAAATGAACTGGAACCAACCACACCATGGTACCAATTCCAAGATACTAAAAGAAGCAATCATCAAGAGAAACCATTGATTTTCATCGATACCATAAAAGATCGGATCGATGTCGTGGATCTTTGTTTACCAACTGATACGTCCTTGAAGGGTCTCTGAAAGTCATGACGACAGATGGCGTGAAAGTTGCCTCGTCGAGCGACTCCGATTGGAGGCTAGTAACAGCGGTCGAGAGGGGTATATTATGAGATGGTTCCACCGTCTGGTCTGGTTAGTTTTGTTAGTCGAATCGGTGCGGTTCGCGCGAACGTAAGTCTGCGACGCTGGGCATCGCGACCAATGACGTTTGTCATGACTTTAATTGCGTGAAACAAAGCGAATTCTTTCGGCAATAATGGCCAGTGATATTTGGTGCTCGTTTTCACGTGGTGCGAGGTGTCGAAGCCAGGTGAAATGGCATTCGGTGATGGTTTTCTTCGTACTGGCGACGGTTATACGCGGTATGCCCGCTGAGAGCCAAGGTGAGTCACTTTTCAGTTCACTGATGACAAACCACGCTTGCCCGCGGAGTTTGACAACTTCCAATTTTTCTCAAGTTCAAATTCAGTAGTAGGTCTTTGCTCCAATTTTTATCGAGCGCTTTGCATTTTAATTTTATGTATTTCATCATTTGGGTTCAATGACTTATTTTCAATTCTTCAAAAAGTAATTTGAAAAGGCATTTTTTTAAAGGGATTTAACATAATTGATTGGATTGTCAAAAAATTTTAGCAAAGAAAACTGAAACGGTACATAAAAACTTTCCGTATCTTTTTACTTTCTTTTTGGTAACATAAAATGAATTCGAAGATATTCGATATTACGTTCGAAATCAAAGTTTGAATTACATTCACTCGTCGTACTTTATAAGCCGATGTTGGAAATTAGTTTTAATCATCATTGTTGAACATTGTCTCAGATATTGGCTTTGTTGTGATTAATGGTTTCAGATTTTGATAAACTCTTCTTTAATCAGTGTTCATTATAACGCAAATGACTTGAATTCTTATGAATGTTCTTTTGAAAACTGTTACGATTGAGAAAATACGAACATGAAGAAAATTATCAAAAAACCTTTTACAAAAATCTGAATCATTTCCCTAAGGACACTTGCCTAAAAAAAAAAAAACACGACAGAATGGAAAACTCTTTGTTTTCAAAGAAGTATTAAAAGAAATACCCCTTAGTATGAAAGGGAACACCACTTTCGAAGTGAACGTTAAATTTTAAAACTATTCCTATTCTTAGGATTCTTCAAGTAGAGAAGAAACAACACTTGGAGTATAGTCAAGAACTTATAATACTTTCAATAACTATTTTGAAATCGTTCCTCGTTTCAAGTTAATTTACTAGAAGAAAGGCTATGTAGAATAATGTATAATAGTCTCTAAGTGCAACTGTACCATTAACTGCAATGAAAACGAAAAAAGCTTTTAAATCGAACACCGAAATAACGCCTAAAAATATCCACTAGAGGAAATATTGTTAACATTTGGATATGATATAAAAATAAAATATTGAAAAAAGAAAGTATTTTTATTTGCTCAGTTACATCACTCCCAATAAACATTAAAATTTGTTTTCAGCCAAAGTTTTCAGAAAATATTTTACACCTAAAATGCGAAGTAAAAAACGCGAAGAGAAGAAAAATCTTACATGACACATGTTTCACGGAAAAATAAATGGGACGAATTTCAGAAACAATAAAATAAAAATTCTCCATAAAGATTCATAAAGTTACATCGGACAAAAACGACAAACATTTTATAAGACACATAATACACAAACGTCAAGAAAAAAATGTTATTCCACTAAATAATATAACTATAAATATTAGATAAAATAGATATAAAAAAAAAAAAAATCAATCAAATGAGCTCGAATAATGTTGCGACATTAATCGACGCGTTTTTTTGATTGAAAAAAATGTGCAATTAATCTGTAACCTTATACGGGGCTTTGATCAATAAATTAGGTCTTTCGCGACAGTCGATCTTATCATTACTGTAATAGCAATTACAACGAGGCCTTGTAAATTCCAGCAAAAATCCAGTAGACTATATCAATTGCCCAGCAAAACGAATGGAGAACTCTTGGAAATAAAATTAAAGGGATTCTTGAAGTCGATTCGTTTTCTTTAACTATTTAAACTTGGCTCAACATTTCAACAGGAGCATTACATGAATTGAGAATTTGCATTCCTATATAAAGTTTATAATTCGTATTAAAATCACGGTTTCCAATTTCACAGACACACATACACGATTTCTCCTATCTTCAATTGAATTCAAGAACGAAGTCAGAATCCAATTGTCAATTGTCACAAAAGGAACAACAATAGCACTTCATTCGGCATATCAGAATCGTAATTAGACTTACGCAACTTGATTATAATTTACTGTAACCTTAGAACGCGCGCCTTGTGGGATCCTCGTCGTCACCTTTTCCATCATTATCTCTCCTCCAATCGTGTTTAGCGATCTCTCACGTTCCTCATTAAAAAAAACCGTGGTCAATGCGAGAACCTCACACGTTTCCATCGCTCGGAATAACAAGCGATTCAAAAATAAGTCTGTCACATCGCGGCCACTCGAACATTTCGAGGCTCTGTTAAACTTTTCTGACGCCTCGCGTGTGAAATTTCGAAGAAACCACTTGAAAGGCGCGTTTCAAAGGACAGGGCACAATACACAACGGCATCATTCTCTTAGAAAACAAGCGACACAAGGCCGGCCGGTGATGTTTATGAACATAAAAATGTCTAAATAATTTTTTTAATTGACGTTTTTCAATATTAACTGGTTCGTTTCTCATCGGGAACCCCAAATTAGCGAAAATAATTCCTTCTGATCCTCCGACGGTCTTTTCATAATTAATCCTCTTTGTGCCCGAACCACGACAAAAAGTGTCGAAGAATATAAAGAAAACAAAAAAAAAAAAGAAGAAATTCGCTTTCTGCCAAGTGTGCTGGTTGTCAAAACATCTAAGTGGAGAATAACTCGATATTTCCTCGCCGTTGGATGGATGACGTCTAACAAAGCTCGTCATTGAATTTCGGTCCATTGTCTTGACGGCGATCCGTGGAGTTTAATTCACGGAGCTTAAAGCGAAGTGGCGAATGAAAATTCACGCGAAAGCGCGAGAAGAAAAAAATATCGACGACTGTCGGCGTTGATATTGCCAACGTGAACTTTTATATTCAACGTTTGTACGTGCGCGTGCATCGGTGAGTCATTTTTCCGCGCCAATGTTATTATGATTATGATTGCACGTGAAAGTGCGACAGAATTTTTTGCTGTTATTACAGGCGTTTCGACGGCTGTGCGTTGCGTGCGCGAATTTTTACGACGCGAATAAACAAGACGTCACCTGCGCAAATCGCTGCCACTTCCAAGACCAGATACGCGGGTATTTTTAGTACGCGGCTATTCAACCGAGGTACTTTTCTATTTTAGATCCCTTCGGTCGCAGAAATAAATGATAAGTTATTGACTCTCGTTTCCCCTTGTTCGATTTTAAAGACGAGAAAACTGTTTCTCGAAGAAAGACTTTTTTTTTTTGTTTCCTTCTTTATCTTCATTGAGATTATCTAAACAACTTTAATAAACGACTAAAAAGTCACTTTGAGAACAATTGTCGTCGTCGTCTCTTTATTCTTAAAAGCACCTCGGGCATCATTTCCTGAAGTGTCTGCACATCCCATAAAACCTAATAACGTTAGGCATCGTGAATTTGAAATGCACGACGACGAGGCGGTATAATCCTGACGGTGAATTTTGCAGCGGCTAAACTTTATCGGCTTAGACTTCATTAGTCATCGCGCGCTGCTGAAATCTTGAGGCACGAGAAAACTGGTTTCAGGATTAACGTACTCCCGTGGCTCACACGCGGAGACAATAATCCGGATGAATATCGCCGGGAAATCGGTACTGCGAAATTTAATACAAACGCGGCGCTTCCGCAAATTCGATCGGCCCGGCAGAAATTATTGAATCAAGAATAAATCTCGACGTTAATTACTCGGTTGTGGGTCGCGGGCACCAACGCCACGTAGGTGGGGTAAGCAATTGCAATTCCCGTCGATTAGGGTCGGCGAATCCGTTAACGAGCTACATCATGCCAAAGCGCAAAGTAACTGTAAAATATTGCGAGAGATACTTTGTTCGCGGATTTTCACCGAGTGATACTTTCCTCTCTCGTTCGTAATTACTTTTTGAGGTGTCTCTAATTCTGCCCACGGAAATGATATTTAGAAACGACGGCAATCCTATTTCTATCTAATCATTGTTATCTTTAATCTTGATGACTATCCTTGTGATCCAATGTTTGATTAAGCTCGGCTTATTATTATACCTTCTTGACTTAAAATTAAGTTTTCTTTCAGTAATAACAAATATATTTTCACGATAATGCATTGGCATAAATTTTCATAAACTGACGTTTAATCGTCGATTCTAAACAATTATTTATTCTATACAAAGAAGATGAAGTCACTGACTGTGAAATCAACAATCAAAATCATAGAAAATTAACAACCCGCGGAGAATAAAAATAAATTTTAATAAACTGACGTTTAATCATCAATGTTGAACCGTTCGACAATTTTCCTTCCTTCAACGTAATCTCCGAAACCACAAAGCAAGATTATTTCATTATCCAAACTGCGACGCTTATTTAAGGGACCACAAAACTTTCTCCAGACCAGGTATATTCCCGACAAGATTAGGTAAGAATAACCGATCGCCTTTTCCACAGCAATTTTTCTCTTTTCGTCAAAACCAAAAAACTTGAGATTACATCTGTTTCATTTACCTTTAACCGTTACGTTAATAACTACATGACTTTTTGACAATATCAAGTGTTCCACTTTTGGATCACATAATTTCATCCACGGCATCGTGTCTTTTGTAAACAGGCCATTGTTATATCTCCCCCCCGTGGAAGTTTTAAAGAGCAAACATAACGAAACATGTATGCAGTCTCTTCAATTTGCACTGTATTTAACCGAGGATGAATAAATTACCATCTCTTTATTCGTTATACACATCGTGAGGCTGCGGATCATTAATTGCGCTAATTGCGACGGGGACCTGCCCACTCGGTGGGAGCACAATATCAACAAAGAGGACGTTCATGTCGTTCCATTCGTCAAAACGCATTAGCGTAAAGTATCGGGATCGTGTTCGACTGCGTTTACACCGTTTCTCTTATCGGAAACAATCGCAAACCAGAACGAACACGCTGATTAAGAGAACCTATAAATTACCCACTAATGGCACTTCCACTTCCTGTGCGGTGACATCTTGAATCATTCGATGTAACTTGCCAACAAAGTTTCTCCTTTCGAAAATATATATTGTTTAAAACAGAAATCCAAAAAAAAAAAAAAAGAAAAGAAAAAGACTTGAGATTGAACGACGCTTTGAAATTTCGGAAAACCTCCTTTTCCAATTGAAAATGTATTAACAAGTGTTTTTGTTTTATTTCTTTCTCTCTCTCTATTTTCTCTCTGCATCATTGATCGTATTTGTTGAAAAGGTGACAAATGGAATAAAGAAATCTCGGAGAAAATCTGTAGAGTTTGTTCTCTTGTAAAATTTCCCGTCTCAACACCTCGTCTAGAACAAACTATCGCAAATCCATAAAACGAAATTCGTTTCTACCCGAGAGCTGCACACGAGGCAGGTATAACTTTCGAGGGCCCTCCGAAAGTAGAACAGAAAACACCCCATCGCCAGTACCGAACGCCACCCACAGTGCCTTTTTCCCCATTCCGACTTTTTTTCCCTTTTCCTTTTCGTGCGATATACCTGAATTCCTGGTACCCGATCAATGTCACCGGAAATGCACCATTGATTTAAACTTGGAACGACGTATCAGTTTGTATTGTATTTTCCATTCGAGTAACTTTTGCGTTGAGATGAAAAAAATTGCCTCGGCTATTGTACCAATTGTCGTCGTGTTTTCGTTCGTGATTGTACACGACCAAAATGAATGACGACGATAATCTTCGGGTGTTGAGATTTACAGCTTTCTGGAACGATTACGAAATAAAGTCTTTCCTCATTTACATTTTCGTCTCGATTGATTTAATATTAGATGATTAAGGACGTTGAGATGTTATCGAATTACACGAGGAATGAGAGGTGAACGTTAGATACAGACCTTTTAATTTAATTCCGTTGTCTTTAATATGTTTGTAATAAAATGACTACGGTTTCTGATTCTAGGAAGAGATAGAGAAACTGGATTACAGACAGGTAGAGGATTATAAAAGAAGGGGAGCAAATTGGGCGTGGATCTATTACGCAGGCAATTTGGCGGGGGAAAGAGAGATTTATATTTACAATGGTTACGAAAAATAAACTTCTTCACTAAACCCAAACTCAGATACTGACGCTAAATGCCTATTAGAACTTGGTCCAAATTAGATTCTTATCATTCACGTTGAATCAGAATCTTTATTGTTTCCTCGGCCATTTCACGAGAGACATAAATATCGGTAGAGTCCAATAAAGTAAAATAGTTTGAATCAGAAATTGATGTTACACGTTGCAACAAAAATACGTCACGTATTTTTCTCTGGTGTTATCTCATTTATCGAGCGAGGATTTTCTCTGGCTTGGTATTTAATACGGAAGATTATTCGTATACGTTGACGCAGCATTAAACTATGAAGTCTCTCACAAAGTGGCCTATTGTCAAGCTAATGGCTTAATCGCCCCAACAATTTGGGATCGCTGTACAGTTGCCCCTTTGCCCCCCTCACGTGCTTTCGTTTGATCCAGCGCGCTTTGCAAAACCCAATTGTTCGTTGAAAAGATTCGTGATATTCATTCGACCCCGTTTCAACTTTGCATGACGGTACATCGAGTGTTCCTTTCTTGCTTCCTTGTGTTTCTTTTCTTTGATTTGTGGCCCTTTTGTCTTTTCGACCATAACGTCACTGCGTGCATTTAGATTGACGATAACTTTCGACTAGAGCTTTTGCAAAGCTGAGGGTTTCCTTACGACAAAATTCAGGGGCCATGCACTGAATTCCAAATGCGCCACACTGACTTGTTCATTCTTCACAAAAAAATTTTTGTTCTCAAAATGTTTTGACGAAATTAATATATAATATAATGTATAATGACATAATACCATCCAGGTATAATTATACCCTCAATTAAATTTATCATTTTATCTTTGTTATGATAGAAAATGTTTTCTGAACGTTAATTATGTTATTTCTAATGACTCGCTTGATATATCTTTTAATTATTGTCACTATTGAAATTTTTCAACGAATGATGAGAACTTGATCATTAAGACAAAATCTGTATACTTATTTGCTATCAGCAATGAGGTAAATCAAAACGATATAATTGGAGTTTTGGTTAGCCAGGGCCGAGGATAATGTGATGTTTGAGGTGATTTTAATAAACGACCATCTTTTCCGGTAGCCTCGTGTTTTGCCAAGCTTCATTTGGAGTAAACTAGATTGCACGGGTAATCAATTACAGCAAATGTATACACGTGTGCAGCCATTAACTATGACGCTTATTAATTAACATAGGTTTGCATAAGTTGAAGTAGAGCAAACATGTTTCCACATTCGAAACAAGTACGAGTTTGCCGCCATGCAAACAATGCATAGGTAGAAACCGATAGCGGCGATGTAGGTTTATCGCTTGCGCTCGGCTTATTTACGTTACGCAATTCATTTTACAATACAACGTCGTAAAAACTTGGATTCCGAAACTAAACATTATTTTTTTATGTCATAACGTTGGTATTCTGGACAAAAACGGAACACGTAGGAAATTGTTGTTGTTTTTTTTTTTTTCTTTTTCTTATTCATTACCCTACTGTGTTTGCTAATTTTTCGGCGTGTGGGCTTTTCAAGATTTTGTACGAAGATTTGGTTTCCTTTTTTAAATCATGCTTTCCATTGGAAGCAAAGATTCGCATCGATTCTCCTATATCAAGATTACATCTCATTTAAATCTTGGGACAAGAATATAATCGTACTTTGGCCTACATAAAATATCCTGTGTCTCTTCGATCGCGAGCCAAATCCTCTGGAGAGACACTGCGCTTACCCCGCAAGCCATTCAAGCGAAAGAAGAGCTTTCTTAAGGGAACGAAGCTTAAACTCGACACATGTAAAAGTGGATAAACAGTTTTTTTTTTTTTACTACTCTGGAAACTTTGCATATCAAACAACTCTTTAGATTGTTGCCAAATGGTGGTTTTCTTAATGTTCTTTGAGTTTGTAATTTCAGAAATTTAATGTTTTAAGAAGTCGGTTTTCACTTGGATTTTCTTAAAGTCTTGATGTAACGTATAACTAAAGAGTAGAATGATAATGTAATTCACGTTAAAAGAGAAACTCGTTATTAATTAGAATCGCTAATTATTTAATGCGCTCGCATATCTGGCTACGTGAAAATAGTTGTGATGGTAATTGTATATTTATGTATCGTTTTCACTCGCGTTTTACGTAATTGCAAAAAAAAAAAAAAATTACATCTCGCGTTTCTATTATTGTTAGGATTGTTTCCATCGCGATAATTGTATCTCTGAATAAATGCCGTTTCACTGAATTGAAAATACGAAGATTTAAGAAAATAAATTACATTAGAAATTCTGCAACGTTAGACCATAAACTACTTTGCCAAAAAAAAAGAAAAGGAAAAAAAGGAAAAAAAACTTTTCCAAAAGTTGGCGCTACGAAATCCTAAGTGAATCCCTCTCGAAACAAGAGCCACGTAAATTCAAAGTAATTTGATTCGAAAACCATGTCGAGAGCTTGAGACCATCGGAGGAAGTCTCAATTACGATTAGCATAGGAACGTCGTTATTCACGATTTAGAGTCGCGGGTCAAGAGCGATAAGTCCAATCACACGTATGGGAAGGCAGGCTCGTGCCGTACATAGGCAGTGACAAGCCGACGAGTGTGCACAGTCGTAGTCGAGAGTGTAGGCGATCTCCTCGTCGTCGGAGGCAACTATTGCTCGTCCCATGTGAATTATAATGACTCGACTTTATATCGGGAGAGATATCTGTCCTCAACCAATGTATAGGAATCAGTCATGATTTATAGAAAAGATTATAACAAATTGCAAGAAATGAGAAGCGCGAACAACACCAATAGATAACGATCGATTGCAAAGAGTGTTTGCAAAAATCTTTTTCTATCGAAAAAAGATGAAATTCTTTTTCTAAGCATTCTAGAGCAGGTTTTCCCCACGCATTATAATTGAGAACATCTGTTCGGAAATCGTAGTTATATTATGTCACGAGAGTCGTGTCAGTGCTTGATTAATGATTATAGATGGACATTACAAGATACAACAAATTAAAACAAGACATTCCAAATAATGGCGTACGGTTTCGATCGTTACGAAAAATAAACGTACAACAGCGAAACCATTGACTCTATTTCATGAAATATATACTAGTATCTGGAGTGCCATTTGTGTGTTCGCATTCTGGGGATATTAAAATGCTTCATCCATTAAACAAAACTAAACAGCTACACGACTTTGTATTTCGGGGCGCAATGAATAATGAGTATTATAAAGCGTTGAAAAACAATTTTTAAACGTGAATTATAAACGTGTTTTAAAAAGGTTGTTTAGCGAATTAATTATGCACCGCATTGTTTAAAAGTTGCTTGCCGCAAAGCACGTTTACAACACTTTCTGCACAAACAATTCTAATTTTGCACCGAAAAAAGGGTTATTGTAATGAAAACGCAAAAAAAAAAGAAAAGAAAAGAAATTCCGCCTGAAAAATGCAGCTTTCATTTACATCTCGTGTTATCTAATTTCGCAAATTATAATTGCGAAATGAAATGATAAATAAAAGATCCCGTGATAATGAATGAATTTCACAAAATCCTTGACTTCGAAACGAGCCTCGCCTTCGCGAAAACACATCAGCATTATGAAAAAAAGGGAAAAGATAAAAAAAAAAAAAAAAAAAAA
>JABFQA010002316.1:0-11509 GCA_022817065.1 Probaryconus sp. ZL-2020 | reverse complement strand
CGCCACTTATTATTCCAACTTGTTGTTTGACTTGCGGAGAACGGTTTCTAGTGGTACGTAGGGCGTCAAGCTGTCCTATCTGTATCAGGAATTTGAGACAACAAGATTACGGTCATTCGTTGGAAACGGATGAACAATAAAATAAACTTGTAAACCGGGAATAATTTGTAAATCTATTGCCATGACATGAGTCGCGAAAGATATGCAACACGTAGTGCAAAACCAAGTGAATTTTTATCATTAACCGATATTAAATTAAAACAAAAAAACACAGAAAGTAATTTACCAATGTCTGACGCGCAAAATAATATAGTACCAACAGGTACAACAAAAAAGGAAATCGCAAAGACAGATCCATCCAATAAATCAGTCGATAGTTTATTAACTTCAGGTTTAGGAACGTTAACTTTACAGGAAGGTTCAGAAACAATTTTAACCGAAAAAGATAAGGAAAGTACCCTTTTTAAAAGTCAGAAAATTGCTGAAACACAGACACATTCAATCCTGAAAGGAGCTATTGTACACACATTGGTTGAAGAACCTATGGAGACAGGAGATGTCTCTATAGAACAAGAAAGAACGATTAGATCCGCGAGGCCACAAGAGATAAAAACGCCACAAATCAACAGGGTTATATCCCCACCTCAGGCGACACGCCTTCCTCAAAAGTTATCAGCACTAGAGGAAACGCGAGAGGGGACCGGAGCGCCATTAATACAATCACCTGAAACAGTGCCAAAGCTCATTGGTTTTGAGAGAAAACAAGCGATAGGAAACCCCAATAAAATTTATCAGTCCACCCCTATCACATCAGGCAACCCTGTAGGCCCCCCAAAACAATTTTTAAATTATCGGGTACCCCCACCTGTTATCCCAAGTCCCACCTTACCTGAAAGGCCAAATTTCAGCGCTTATTATACTCCAAAGGAATACGTCAGACCAGAGATTAAAAACAGATACAAAATAGCTTACGGCTGTGGCGATAGCCCAGAGCCTAAGGAACAACCGGAAATTGAAACTGATAAGGATAAAAAGCCGTCCGGCTTCTGTGAACAATACGAAGAAAACTTTCCCCAATATCTAACACTAAATATGCCTGAACATTCAGTGAAATTGCGCGATGCGCTCGAAATAGTGCCAAAATTTTCTGGCACAGCAGATCATGCCACTATAACCCAATTCGCTTCAGGATGCAAGGACGCTATGAAAATGCTCCCTGCACATGCAGAAGGCAGTTTGGTCAAGATAATAAGGACAAAAATAGTGGAAGGCGCAAGAGAAATTATTTCAGGCGAAGAATTCCACTCAATTCAAGCATTATTAAACAGATTACAAGAAATATTTTTGCCACCCACTCTTTCCACGTTGACGTCTGAATTAAAACAATTCCGTCAATTTTATGATGAAGATGTTGCTTCTTATGCGAATCGGTTGCGCACAAAAGCAAATGCTATAATAGAAACTTATAAGGCTCAACACGATGACGTATGCCCGGCACCAAGGTTAAAAGAATTTCGAGCTGAATTTTTACACACATTTTTAGTAGGGTTACGCACGGAGTTATCTTATCGCGTTAGAGAACGAACGGATATTAATGAAGCAATTAAAGAAGCCATAGAGGCAGAGAGACTAGAAAAGGAAAAAGCTACGTTGCTATCGGGAACCAAGAGCACAACAAGCGCTATCGCTGCGTTTGACAAAACACCTTTTTTCGATAAAGAAGATAAACCAAAAGACTCATCTTGTTTAATTTGTAAAAGAAATAACCATAAGACAGATGACTGTCGATTATTGAAAACTGCACGAAGAGTTAACGTAGTCCAAGTGGCTTGTCAAATATGTAACACACCAGGTCATACTGCAAAAGAATGCAAAAAGAATAAGACATGTTCATTCTGCAAGAAACAAGGGCACCTGGTCGAGAATTGTTTTCAATTACAAAAGCAACAAAAAAATAATTGCAAATTATGCAAGGGTTTTCATGAAACAAAAGATTGTCTGAGACAAATAAAATGTCAATTGTGTCAAAAGGTAGGACATAACGCACGAAACTGTTTAAATAAAAGTAAGGCAAAAGTATGCTATAACTGCAATAGACCCGGCCATATGGCTCAAGATTGTCGTGTGGCAGGTCAGGGAACGTTATGCCAGATGTGCGGCTTGAGCGGACACACAGCCCAGAGATGCGTCCGACTCGTAGGAAAGTGTCAACTATGTAGTCAAATCGGTCATGCAGCCTCGCAGTGCACGAGTCAGGGAAACTATCTAGCGCTTCCCTCGACGTCTGCCCCCGGGAGCGCACTGACCCACCACAACAAGCCAGCCATAGAAGCGGCGAAAAAAGAAGAATAGTCGAGTATGCGATAGCCACAATCAGTCAGACTGAGTCTCCAATGTTAAGGCTTTTATTTAAAGAGCCAGCAGTCTTTTTGATTGATACAGGCGCTGTCCCTAATCTCGTTAAAAGAAAAGTGGTAGACAACAATATGATAATTAATGAAAAAGACAAAATAATATTAAAAGGGATTACTACCGGAAGTATAGAAACAATCGGAGTAATAGAAATACAATTATTGGGATGTGATACAGAAATTCATGTAGTTCCGAATGATTTTCCTATTCCACAAGATGGAATAATAGGATCTGCATTTTTGCAGCATAATGATGCCAAAATTTGTTACAAGGAAAATTGTTTAATTTTAGATAAAGAAAAATACCCATTTTTAACAACAATAACTTTAAAACCTAGAAGCAGACAAATTGCGTACGTTAATTTAAAAGGAGAACAGTCAGAAGGATATATTAAAAGAGAGCAAATAATTGCTGGGATATTTTTTGGAAATGCTTTAGTTAAAAATTACGGAGGACAAGGATACCTGCCGATAATTAATACGACAGAAAAAGAAGTTAGAATTGAAGTTCCTACATGTGAACTTGCAGAAATCGATTATCTCGAAAATGTTGAAAATGAGGAATTAAGATTGATGCAGAAGGAGACTTCCCGGGAACCAACATTACCTCCTCTGAATCGAACTAAATATTCTCGTCAAAACATTTCAGGAAAATCGAAGAGACTGGCCAGTAGAAGGAAGAGAATGAGAAATAAATTTTGTGAGGTATTGCTTGAGATGGACCGCGAATCCCAAGAGGCCGGTTACACGAAGTATTGTAAAACCAACCACGAGGTAGGCCACACGACTGGCTGTAAAACCCCGTTATTACAAAGGGTCAATGAACCCCATAATGATTTGTTAAGTAAAAAAGGCAACGATTTAGTCCATAAAAAAGGTCTATGTAAAACGTCCTATATTGAAAATGAAAATAAAGAGGTCTATGTGACAAATTTAGTTGAGCCCTCCTGTGTTGAGGATGAAAATAAAAGTGAAAGTAAAAATAAAAATGAAAAAATAAATGAGACACCCAGTAGATTAGAAACGCTAAAAAATATGATACGTTGCGAGGAATTGAATGAAGAAGAAAAACGGGAAGTACATTATCTTATCTCTAGGACGGAAGATTTATTCTTTCTACCGGGAGAAAAGTTAAGTTTTACTCCGTTAATAACACATAGAATATACACCACTGACGACAAACCAATTAACGTAAAGCAATATAGATTTCCACCAATATTAAAAGATGAAATTCATAAACAAGTAAATGAATTACTTGAGGGAGGAATAATTGAACACTCTGTATCACCTTATAATACACCTGTTTGGATCGTTGATAAGAAGCCAGATTCCAAAGGAAATAAAAGATATCGCATGGTTTTAGATTTCAGGGCTTTAAACGAAAAAACGATTGGCAATGTTTATCCGTTACCTAATATAATAGAAATATTAGACCAACTGGGAGGAGCACAGTACTTTTCTGTGTTTGATTTAGCGTCTGGTTTTCATCAGATAAAAATGGATCCGTTAGATGCACACAAAACAGCCTTTAGTACACCGCATGGTCATTATCAGTTTAATAGAATGCCTTTTGGATTATCTGGATCACCCAGTACATTTCAGAGGCTTATGGATATAGTTTTGACAGGATTAAATACACAAGAAATGTTTACGTATTTGGATGATATTGTAATCTATGCTAGATCATTAGAAGAACATCGAAGGAAATATATGTTACTAGCCGAAAGATTGAGATCTGCTCGATTAAAATTACAACCAGACAAATGCGAATTCCTTCGCAAGGAAGTAGTTTATTTAGGACATATTATTGGCAAAACTGGTGTCCGTCCAGACCCAAAGAAATTAACAGCCGTAAAAAATTTTCCAACCCCTAAAAAAATGGTAAATGTTCAACAATTTTTAGGATTAGCAGGTTATTATAAAAGATTTATAGACAAATACTCAACAATCACAAAGCCATTAACTAATCTAACAAGAAAAGACGAACCCTTTGTATGGGGCAAAAGTCAACAAGAAGCATTTGATATTATAAAAAATAAATTATGTGAAGAACCAGTGTTGCAATATCCTGATTTTAGCAAACCATTTATAGTAACCACAGATGCTTCAGGAGTAGCAATAGGAGGAATATTGAGCCAAGGACCGATTGGAAAAGACAGACCTATAGCTTATTTATCACGCACACTAACAGAAACAGAACAAAAATACTCGACATACGAAAAAGAAGCATTAGCCATTTTACATTGTATATCAAAATTCAGACCATATCTTTACGGACGAAAATTTACTATCGTAACTGATCATCAACCCCTTTGCTGGATGAGAATGGCAAAAGATCCAACTTCTCGTCTAACGAGGTGGCGACTTAAGTTAGAAGAATACGATTTCGACATAGTATACAAAGCTGGAAAGATGAATGTAAACGCTGACGCGCTCTCGCGCAATCCAGTGCCATGCAATGTGATATCGGAAAGACCCGTTCGAACTCGACGACAAGTAGAACGCTACTCCCCAGGCGAATCTGTGCCAAAATCAAAACCCATTAAAGAACGTCAATTATCCTCAATTTCAAAAAGAGGACGACCTAGGAAATTAACAGAAAAAACAGATGTAGAAAAACAAGGGTATGAAAGTGAATGCAGTGAAGAGATGACATCTACTGATAAACAAGTGATATCTGAAGAAGAAGTAGGAAGCGAAAAAGAAAATAAAATGATTGGGAATAATTTAAAAAATAAGGAACAGATAAAAAATAAAAAATCAGACAGTCAATGTGAAGAAATGATAATTGAAGATAAAGAAATTAAAAATAAATTACACGACAAAGAAGATGATGATAATACCGAATTAGAATGGGAAAAATTTTTACCCAATACTCAAGTAATAGAAACAAGAGATCCAATTTATATAAGGAATGATAACTTAGCGTATTTTGTGACAACAAAGGGAGAACCATTAGATGCGCAAACAAAGCATTTATCAAAAATTTGCGAACTTCCTGAGAAGGATTTGCAACTTGGCACAACCGAATATGTAAAAGAAGGTAAAAAACATCATTTTTTAATGCCAATATGTGTGAAGGAAATGGAAGATGTATATTTTGCAAAAGAAAAAACATGGAATTTCATTGCAAAATGTTTAACAGAATTAAAAAGGTTACTTGAAAAGCTTGAATTAGAATCAGTAAGTACTCCCATAACAGAGGCAGTAAACGGAATATTATGGCGACGTTTACTTGGAAAAATTAAGACACTTTTTACTGTACCACCTTTGAAAATTTATATTTGTCAGGGAATTGTGCAACAACCACCAATTAATAAAAGATATGAAATAATTAAAGAAATACACAACTCTGCGATATGCGGACACAAAGGAGTAAACAAAACATACAAGTTAATTAGACAAAATTTTTACTGGAAAAATCAGAAATTGGACGTACAAAATTTCATCCAGCAATGTTTACAGTGTCAATTAGGAAAACTAGTAAGGGTAAAAACAAAACAACCCATGGCCATAACCGACACCCCAGGCACTGCCTTTGAAAAAATTGCAATGGATTTAGTAGGGCCTCTGCCAGAAACAAAAAGCGGCAATAAATATATTTTGACGATGCAATGTCTCTTGACAAAATACTGCATCGGCGTACCTCTGGTGGATGCCACAGCATCCACCACCGCTGAAGCATTTGTAAAACGGTTTATTTGCATATATGGAAGCCCGAAAATAGTTCTGACTGATCAAGGAAAAAATTTCTTGAGTAATTTGATGAAACTTTTAGCGAAAAGACTTCGAATCCAACAGTTACGAACAACAGCTTTTCACCCGCAAACAAATGGCTCCTTGGAAAGATCGCATCATGTATTAAGTGAATATCTTAAACAATTCGTTGAAACGGACCAAAATTGGGACGAATTTCTTGAAATGGCAATATTTTCATTTAATTGCACGGAACATGAGGGAACACGCCGAACACCTTTTGAATTGGTATTCGGAAGATTAGCCACTTTACCCTCTAGCCAACCGCTATCCGACTTTGAAAAAGTAGAAACTTATGACGATTATTTGATAAATCTAATAGGAAAGTTGTACCAATTGCGTCTCTCTAGTCGCGAAAAATTAATACAAGCTAAAGAAAAATCAAAGGAACGTTATGATTGTAAAGCAAAGGTTCGAAATTTTACCCCGGGAGAATATGTGTTTCTCTCTAATGAGCAAAAGACAGGAAAATTTAGTGCTCAATATAAAGGACCCTATAAAATATTAGGTATATCCGAGAACGGAAAAAATATAACGTTAAGAATTAAAAATAAAGCTAAAACGGTCTCTACAGACCGAGTAAGACATTCCTATATAAAGGCGTAAAATTAAAATTACGTAAAAATTATTAACAGGTCTAGGACACAACAGGACCATTAGAATGGCAGCATCGATCTTTTGAAAAATAAAAAAAGGAACAAGGAATGGGACATACATTTTCAAAAAAAACCAGGGAAGTTAGATCCAGCTGTTTTAGTAAAAAGAAAAAGCAAGAACGAGGAAAGCGAGAACTCATGAACGCCAGAGCAAGACGAACGGAAACGAATCCCTTGTATGACGAGGAAAATTACGATAAGTGGCTCGATAACGAGAGGTCAGACTCCATAGCTTACGAAAATTTTAATCTGCCAGACACATGGCCTTTAAGTGACTCACTTGAAGGCAACGCATCTGACTATGTCGCTAGCCCGTCACCGCCCCCCGCGCAGAAAAAACCTGTGTGCGTCTTTAAACCGCCACTTCCACAGGAAGATGAATATGATGGCATACAAATATGTATGTATTGTAAAGGAACAGGAGCAATTAGTAAAAATTTTCAACACAGATTATCGAAACACGAAAATTTGTATGATGTACCGCTCAATGTACATAGATTAGGTAGACATCAAGATTACGCAAGAGCAGAAATAGAAGGAGAAGCAAGATATAATAGACGCCTTAGGATACATGATAAAAATGTACACTATTTTAATCCACGCGATAGATCTTATTTGCATTAACAATACATCAACAACAATAAATCTATGGTTAAATCATTAAAACAAAATAACAATATATATGAAAGAAAATTGTTTTTAAAAGATAATAAACATATAGTAATACATCACTTTTTCTAAGGGAATGAAACATCCTTTTACAGTGACAGATCAAAATCAAGGAAAAGCCATCGATGCTACAACAGGATCAACCGAAATAACACGATATAATAATTATACTAACGAAGAACTGGAAGCTATAGCTTATTTGACGAGCCTTCTGGAAGACACATCTCCACAAAACGAAGTGTTTACAGTGATTAAACGTATAAATCCAATGGACGAATTAGAAACCCTGATGCAAAGACAACCAAAGACAAGATTAGTCAGATGTTTAATAGCAAAACCTAGTACACACTATGATCCTACACAGATAGGAAAACATTGTTGTGGAACTTGCATTCTTTATCATCCTGATAGAAGGAAATTTACTCCTTATAGGGGACTTCACATGATAACTCCGGTATCACCGCGAATGATTTTATGCTCAACATGCCTTACTCCAGTAATGGATATATATGAATGTGGGAAATGCCCCATTGCATAAAACTAACAACACATGTGGTTCTGTATAAACATATGTACTAATTTGTATAACGTTTTCGGAAATGTTATCAGATGGAGCGCATCACTATTATCACCGCAACAATTCTCATACTATCAACATTAACTCCTGGGAACGCAATTTATGAAATCGAAAAACTGGAAAATGAAGCTGGATTAATAATTGAAAAAGGACCAGAGGTGGAATTAGTTCAAGGACATTGGAAATTCATTCATTTCATCAGCATTTCTGAACTGGAATTAATGAGAAGTACAATATATCAATATATAAATGACTTACAAAAAAAATGTGAAAATTCAAATAAAACAGATATTTTTAAAGAACGATTAGCAATATTAACATCACAATCAGAAGCAATTAATGAATCGGTAAAAAATATTATGGATATAACTAATGTTAGAAGAAGCAAACGATCACTGATACCATGGATCGGTAATGCTTTACAATATTTATTTGGGACATCTACAAATAACGATCATGAACAGGTAATGAAAGCAATAAGACAACTTGAAGACAAATTAAAAAATGTATCACTAGTAATGAAAGAACAAACAGTAGTAGTTAAACAAGGATTCAAAAACATTAGTTCAATTATAACGTTAGTTGGGCAACTTAAGGTTCAGACAGAAAAAGAATTGGGAATTTTACAAGAAGCAGTTTTATCTAATACTCAAAAAATTGGCGAAATTAGTGAAACGATGTCAATCATGAATTCAATATCAACAGTAGATGCATTATTAATAAATTTAAAAAGTGATTACGACACAATTTTACAAGCGATTATGTTTGCAAAAAATAACGTAATGCACCCCAAAATTGTAACAATGAAAAAGATCCTCGAATTCTCTAAACAAACACAAAGACCAAATGAAAAATATCCGTTGATAAACATCAATTCATATGATGATTTCATAAAAATTGCTAAATTAGATATATATATTGAAGAAGGAAAGTTCCTGTACATAGTATCATTACCATTCTTAGAGCCAGCGCATTATGACCTTTATCATGTGACACCGATAATGGTAAGATTACCCATAGGTTACGGTTATAACAAGCCTAAATCAAATCTTTATTTTATAAATAATAACTCTCAAACATATATCATGATAGATCAAATTAGACTAAATAAATGTCCTTTAATCCAAGAAAGATACGTATGTGATGGAAATTATATCATAAACAAAATCAGAGATAGAACACCGTGTGAGATTTACCTCATTTTAAATAAACCGATTAATGACATTATGTTATGCGACATTAGAATCCCTAAGAAAGTAAAAACCCAGTGGATACAATCACTCGATATATATAAAATATATTTCTCTGCACCAAAACAAGAAATAATTAAAATACGATGTGGAGGTGAAGAAACTTCCATAAAGATAAACAATACAGGAACTATCACTTTATCAGAAAGTTGTCATATTGATTCTAAAGATTTTGCATATCAAACTCCAGTCACCAGAACATTCGTCACATCTAAAGTGATATCACCATCTTTGAATCTCGATATTTCCGGAGGAATATTCAAATTATTAAATATTACAGAACCATTTGATATAGAAACGATTAGGAATATGCATATACATTCTACGCAAGATACACTGCAAAAAGAAGTGTTTCATTTTAAAACGTTTTTGTAGCATTTTTAAAACGTTTTTATGTGTTTTAATTTTTAACCTATCTTTTTAACATGGGAAACATTTATAAACGATTTAAAAATGATACAGATGAAACACTTGTTTTTGCAGTGTACAGAACTAAAAATAGATTCTTCAAAGTTAGACGCGTTCATTGACAAACTAAGCGAGCTTGGAACCCAAGATGCGGCCTCATACGATTCTTCAGCAGATGATGCCTATAAAATATACACACCAATAATAATAATAGGATTCGTATTAATTACATTGGCATACTTCAAATTGAGGAAAATGTCACATCACCGTAAGAATACCAGTGTTACATGCTCCTTGGAACTAGAAAATAAAATACCAATACCACCTTTGCCACCTGCACTATAAAAATATTGTTACGTGACAGCCTATTGCTAATACATTTAAATTAAAGAAAAGGAAAGAAAGTATAAAGTAAAGAATACACATATTTTTATTGATGAGTAAATCACGAAAAATGCAAGTTAACTTAAAGTAAAAAACAGGAAATATGTAATAAATGTGTATCCTCAACTTTAACACTCTCCCTCGACTTCGTCGCGAATCATCTATACGTGAGTCGTACGTATGACTGTGTGTGTTCAACGTGGTCCAACCAATCATCGGTTATATTGAGTATAACCCACCAATGATGTGCTGCCATTTTTCGCACACACTGCCATGTCTTCTCGTGCGTGTAATACAGCGCCGCGTAGCATGTCGAGAGAGAGTGTTAAAAAGGAAATTTATAGTTTTTTAAAAAACTAATTACGAAAGTTAGTTTTAGCTGAAAATTACAATTTAAAACATATGTTATAGAGAACAAAAGTTAGGAATAATTTTAGAGACATAGAATAGAATATAGAAAGTATGGATCATATTTTGGAAACGACTAAAGTGACAGAAATTCAAGATAATAAACAGAGAGATACTTTATGATGTTCTTGAGAAACTTAGAATCAAGAAGATCACAGGAAGAGAAAATCATTTTATGATATACATATGTTCTTAAAGTATGAACCGTACAAGGACAGGAAAACCCTCATAAACCGCCAAACTCAGGTCAAGCAAACGCGCGACGACAAGGATGTCCCAATCACGGTCCCGGACTCATCCTTTTTCCTCCTCCAGTACCCATAATTGACCAATGACATATCCCACTGACCCCCGAAAATGAATTGTCAAAGGCGTTGACAAATTTTCACCAATTGCAACCACCCACAATCTTTACATCCTCTACGACCTAAGAAACTTTAGAAAAAACTTCACTTCTCGATCTTCCGTCTTCAGATCCAGTTCCTTCTAAGCAAACCAAGTTTCTTCCCGGGTCTTGCTTAGAATTATAATTCGCGACGAGATTTTGATAAAACATATAAATTCAGTGAGATAATTGGATAATTATTTAAAAACAAATTGTATTGACTGTGAACTAGATGTGCGAATTGTTACATGTGAGCTTGTGAAGATTTTCTGCTTTAGTATATTTATATAAAATATACCTTCCTGTTTTGGTTTGATGTGTTGCGGGGTAAAGTAGCGTTTCAAATATTTAGATATTTCGTTGCAGATCAGTTTTGCAAATCAACAAATGATTATTGCTATTGTTATTTAAATATTACTCAATTTTAATTATAAATATTTCGCCATAATTGCATGGAAATGATTAGAGTTAGTTGTACTATTAATAATTCTTGAATAGATAATTTTATATATTTTAAAACCTTTGTTTCTCTGAGTTCTTGTTCCTTGTGTATGAAAGATTACGCCCTGCGAATCTTTTATACTAATATTATCCCTCTGATTACA
>JABFQA010002315.1:0-11510 GCA_022817065.1 Probaryconus sp. ZL-2020 | reverse complement strand
ATATTTTTAGTAATTAAATTCACAAACTGAAAAAATTAGTAAAAAGAATATTTAAAAAATATTTTCCTTTGTACCAATTCCATGAATAATCCACTAAATATAATTTCAATTAATGTTAAGAGGACATTAACATATTTATTGTATGGCTTTCATCAGTTGATTCCATCTTTGTTTTGTAAAGAGCAACTTGTTCTATGCATTCAAGTATGTTTAATGAAACAGTACGAAATTCCCCTTGGCAGAATCATGCTATTTTCGACAGAGATTCCCAAATGACAGAATACGCGTTCGATTAAAACGTAATATCGTCGGCTCGTGAGATTGGATTTTTTAACCGGCTTCGATCGAGTGCACTTATTATGTCCCGTTAAATATTCCTTAACTACAGCAATGAATTTCAATATCACTACCAAAATTGAAATCTCATTTGCAGGAATTGAAACAAAAATGAGGAAGCACTGAAGCTCGATCATTATTACTAGTATAAAACTTTATTCTTATCAATTTTATCACACTTTAATTTCCTCCGAGTTATACAACTTTTTGTCTTCTTATTGCTAATCCACGTTCAATTACAATATTCCAAAAACTTTGATAACAAAAATGTATTCACCTAATTTTTCGCGGACAATTTTATTAATTTATAAGAAGAATTTATAGCCAATGGATAAATCATCCAGAATAATTTGCAAGAATTCTAAACTTCAAATGTTAAGCATATATCTCTTGAACCAGCGAAATTCCTTCCAGTAAAAATAAATTCTTTAACGTGAAATAGATCATGTTGAATTCTCAAAGAGAAAGATCTTTTAATTATATAAAAAAAAAAAAAGGCGCGCATTGACGATCGTCAAAACAATTTCAAATTGAAAGGCCTGCTTTCTTGTTTGAGTGCTGGAGCTTTTTTGTGATTTTCAAGAAATCGAGCGACGAGAATAAGAATGACTACGTGGCATTTTGAAGTAATAACGATTGGGCACGTGCAACGAGCCTCGGGAGGTTTTCACCGGGGCAATGTTCCTAATGATCACGCTCCGCAGAGCGAAGATCGGAAGGAGGTTAAGGGCCAACGAGTGGCCGAGTGACCGCTTTCGCGGAGACCGATCGCTCTGGCAATCAACGCTTATTCCACATGTTAGACTTACCGGGACCGTTTTCCATTCCTCTGTTCTCGAGACTTCCCCCTTTATCGAACGCGTCCGTTTCGAACACCGTCTGGATCACCACAATTCGCGTGATGTTGTTCGACTCCGTGACACCGCTCTCCACTTTTTTCTCAGTGTTGCCGCTCGGCTCGTAACTTGTCATACCATATGTATAAGCTGAAACATTCGCAAATTTTTGGTCCTCATTAATATTTTTAATTTCCGTTGAAAAATCATACTCCAAAAAAAAAGTATACAATATTCCAAAAACAGTATATGCAAGCGCTAAGAACATTTCTGATACGATTTACACATTTTTGTATGTGAACATGTAAAAGAAATATTAGACATTTTCAAATATACTTTGTAAATTTTTGTATTCAGTATTGTAAAATTTGTAACTTGTATCGGAATTTTTCTTAGCGTTTACATATAAATTTTAATATGTTTTTTTTTTCTCAGTGTTCGTAATGATCATTTATCTAAATCAAAATGCGCTGAAAAATGTGGCATCGCATTGAATTTTGCAAAACTTCAACAAATTTTAACGCGGTTGAAAAGTGTTCATAAAAGTTATTCATAAAATGAGAAAACATATTTTGGTATTCCGACGTTTGGTGCAGAATGTGTAACATGAAATATTCATCTATTTCAAAATTAAAAAAAAAAAAAATCCGTGAATATCGTTACTTGGTAATCATATTTTTAACACGTCAGATATTCAATACCTAAAACGAATTTTAAAAGTCGCAAAATTTTACGTTTTTAGAATTTTATAGATAATTGTACACATAAACTCAATAGATGATTCAATAAATATGAGGATTTCCTGTGCAAAGTGAAATTATTAATCTGCATTCGTAGATGAATGAACAATGGAATACAGTTTAATAAGTAAATGGCTATCTTGACCCAACAAATTTCATGTTCACATAAATATGTCAAACTAAAAATGAAAACAGAAATGCGTTCACTATTATTTTCGGAACAAATTGAAGCTATAGATATAAACATTCATTTTTTAAAATAGCATTATTAGGTTCACTGAGTGAAATAGCTCGTTACCACAGTAATACACACCATTATGTTTATGGTCATGATAGCTACATTTCTGACCACTGTGGTTAAAGTTTTGATTGTTATGTGGTGGCAAACAGACAGATTAGATATAAATCTAAATGAACATTTTAGATCATAATGTTCTAGCCAACAAAATAAAAAAAAAAAAATTATTTTACCTCGTAGCAATGTTCTCCGACATTGTCTCTTACAACAACGAGCAAAGACTGACCTGTAAAAATGATCGCGGTGTTATTATATTCTGTCTGAAAATTACTTTTCATTTTTGAAACTAGCTGCAAACAATTTGTCATTAAATAAAAATAATTTTTTCTTTCGTGTTCTCGTTTGATTGCAAAAAGTGTTGCTGGCCAAGGAGGAACTGGATTATGCTTCTTAATCCTGGCACTACAAATTTTTAGAAGAAAGTTTTAGATTTCGAGTGTAATCTAGTTACTTTTATATATACCATATTAACTTTGATGCGTTTGCGGGAAACTACACACTAGCTGCTACTTAATCGAGCAGTTTCTCGCAAGTTCACTTATGCTAATAGGGTATAAAGAAAGAGCCCTTTTTCGTCCTGAACATTTGCAGCCTTGGTGCTTCAACTACAGAATCTGAATAAGCGAAAAAGTGTTACCTTTTCTGACTCTACTTTCAAATTGAAAAATAACCAATTTTCACGCATTTACTTCAACTAATCATGAAACTTGTACAAAATTTGTCTTTTAAATTGTAAACTTTTACCTAAACTTGTTTGTCGCACTTTTTTGGAGCAAAGGTCTTTAAACAATTTGCTATGAAAAAAATAATTGAAAATCTATCTTTATGATGAAAAGAAAAGGTTTCAATTAAAACAAACTAAAATTGATTGTTTATTTGGAACGACAGAGCATAAATTAATCATCGATATTCTATGCGTCCGTAGTCAGTTGCTTTTCATTCGCAAGACTTGATATTTATAAATTTCACGCGATTCAAAATCGTGCGAAGGAGAACGCCTTCCTAAAATTAGAACGTCGCGGTTGCTTGTGCGTAATTGCGTAACCGACATGATGCATAATTCCTGCATTTTTTACAATGCAAATACATTCTCTTCTATTTGGTGAGCGGGATGTTGAAAAAAAAAAAAAAAAAAATTTCCATTGTTCTTTATCATCCTCCATACCTATTCATTACTTTCGCTTTCCTATAGCTTTTTCCCAGACTAACATTAGACCTATTCAAAATGAATTTTTCATATGTAATATTGGAATGATGATTCACAAGCCTTAAAAACATAAATTTTCTTCTAATGAAAGCACCGAGAATTTTTTGGCCTTTTATTTTCACCAGATTTCCCCTTAATATATGTCTACGAGAAGAAATCTTCTTGTTATTTCCCGACTACTTCTTCCCGAAGGGTTCAGAGTTTACAAACCGTTATACCTGATAATCATAATAATGTTAAAAAAAAAAGAACAAATCATACGTTCTTTCGTAAATTTCGATAAACCATAAACCTCTTTCGATGAGAATAAATCTACTTATAACAAGAGGATTGGAAGAGGATTTCTAGGACCGTAAAGTTGATTTGATGTTGAGCTTATTGCAATGACGTTTGTCGGCGAAATGACAAATGTATTCCCAATTGAATAAATCAGAAAATTCGGCCGCAGTTCGAATCACCGCGAATCAAAATAAAGGAATAAATAATGCTTGTGTCTGAATTTGCCAGTGTTATTGGCGATCAATTTTCTTTCATCGACTTAAACGCTCGCCGAAGGCCAAAAGCGTCATGAAAGTGTGCAGAAGTACTTTGTTAAAAAAAAAAAAAAAAAAGAAAAAAACAGAAGAGGAAGGAAAAAAAACGGTATATATCATTGGGAGACGAGAACGAGGGCTTCCCTTTCGCCTTAAATATAGCCACGTTCCGCGTTGAATCAGCGCCTTTCCAAGTATTGACGTCGGCCTGCGATATCGAGTCACGTACGTTATACGAGAGCAAATCTTTGCCTCCGGTTTTCGGCTCACAATGCCGCGCTCTTCAAATCGAGCACCGTTCGTTAACTCTTTTTTATGCAAATGCCCGACGACAGTGAATCAGCCTTCATTTATTATCCAATGAATGTAACATAAACAAAAGTTACGATTAATTTAACCGAGGACTTTTTTCGCCTTTTCGACAGTTGTTTCAAGAGCTGTTAGATCGTGGGAATGATGCCTGCTCTATACTTCAGAGTAACGAGTTGCTTTTATTTTATTTATTTATTTCTTTTCTTTTTTTTTTTTGTTCAACAGTATTGTTCAGCACATTCAGTATTTTACTGAATGAAGCACTTTAGTCGAACTTTAGAAAAGTGTAAAAAGTTTGTAGTTTTATATAAATGTAGGGAACTAATTAAAGAAATGGTACTACTTGGTGCTCGCGCGTCGGAAATTATTAATTAAATATATATGTTTTTGTTTTTATGGATAATTCGTTAAGATTTAGTTAAGTGATACGTAATAATTATAAAATTAAAAGAGTCTTTAAGTTACTGTTAAGAAACGTTGTAGATGCCTTATAAATTATTGATTGAAATTAAGTAGTTTATATTGTTCTGTTGCTTCTCTTAAAGCACTAAAGTTTTCCCATTGCAATTTTAATGAATATAACGCTAACATTGGAATTATGAATTTGCGTTTATGAAATTTTCCATTTCTTAAACTTTCATCATAAAATTGTTATGAATATATATTTAGTGCTCAACCGTAAGTATAAATTAAAATTTCATGTCCTTCTTCCTTCTTCCAATGTTTTATATTTACAAAGTAGCGGTTGTTGCACATTTTTAAATTTTCATTTTGCTTATGTTTAAACCTCGACTTTATAGTCTTTCTTTTTTTCCCGTTGATTGAATGCAGAATTATGAACACGTGAAAGGTATCCACATAATAGACTTTTTCCCCAAAAAAAGTCTCAAAATCTAATACCATTCGATAATTTATGTACGCCATTAATTTCTTTTTTTCCGAAGCATCCAATCAGGGCCATAAAACCAATGCCAAGAGCTATTAACAACTGGCCATTTTGGATAATAATTTTAATATAATCGTGCATCGGAAAGTAACATTAATGGCGTTGCTTATCGGTCGTGATATGATGGCACTTGGTATCTTTCGGTCAGTCACGTACTCTTAGTTTGCCAATGTCAATCGGTCACGTTCGTTCGCTAGGTGTGAAAACACGATTGGGGCAAGCCACACCCCATGTATGTATGCAAATCATTGCACCTATCTATGTATGCATAATATGACTAGGAGCTACCTGATGCATAATGCACAATATGCGTCTTGGGTCTATTTATCGCTCCTGATTGCATTCCTGTTTTGTTTGTTTGTTCCCGCGCAAACTCAGCCAGGACCATGCTTGCCAACGTTCAAACACTTTAATCGGCTTTGAACAATCACCATTTCCAATTCATCGATACAAATCAATGGATAATCCACTTGCCTTCATCTTCAATTTTCATCGTCAAAACTGAGAAATCAATATTTTTTATAATTCACACGAATTTTCACGAGTTCACTTTTTTCTATGCGTTGGCAGTACCGATAGGAAGTTACGTTACGAAGAAAATTTGAAAAAAAACCTGGTATTTCAATGAAACTGGTGCTCTGATCATGAGCCCATCAGATGATCTAAAGATCAATGCCTGTTGTTGCCAAAGTTACAGTATATACGAAGTGATAAAATATTTGATAAGATAATCAATTGTAAATACCAATGACTGGAAAAATTAAATAATAGGCAATCGGTCGATCTTAATTATAATTAGTTAATTGAGTTATAATAGTGAGCATTAAGACACTATCAGTAATTATCTATAAGGTTGACTGGACCTGTTGTATCATCATTTTTTCCTTATCAGTCAAAAATCAATTATTATTATTATAGGAAAATTAGACTGTTATAATAATGTTTACGATTAATAATAATCATAAAATATCCGAATAATATGTATACTTTTGGGAGATTGGTCGTAGCTGAGGATATTGGACTTATGAGTTGTACTCTATTACGTTGATAAGTTATCACACGTAATTCCCTCATGTAATGTACAATCCAAGTATTGTTCCACTAAAATTATCAAATAATCGACGTGAACGTAATTCCAGGCTACTCAGTAACTAATGTAAAGTGCATTAACACGCGGCCATTAATTTTTTTGTTATGTTACTTTCCATAATATATCAAAATATATGAATTCAGAAAAAAAAAGGTTAATTTGATGTATATTATTTTAAGAGAACGTTTTGTTTTCTTTTTTCGGGAGTTTCATCTCTTTCGGATTTTTCGTAATAGACCAGCGACATACATCGTTGCATTCATCCGAATATTTTTGTAGGGTATGCTGTTACTCGTGTTGTAGCCAATATGTTGCGAAAAGCGCGGCGCGCCAAGGAGAGCCTCTTCTACCATTTCTACCATTTATGCCATTTTTACCCACCTTTCTTTTCTACTTCCCTGACAGAAGCGAATGACATTGTTTTTGTTCCAAAATCACGAACGATTGCCTATGAACAGAAATCCCTGAAATGTGATCTGGATTGGAAAGACGATTCTTCGATTTTTCCTAATTGTTCATATGAATTATATAGGTTTATCTGTTAGGCACACAAAAAAGAAAAAAAAATGTAATTAAGTTTTTAATTGACATATAATATATAATCGAAAATTTCCTTGATGAAAAAATGGTAAATAATTACATAGAAAATTCATGGAGCAATTTATAATTTATTGAACCATCGCAACAGGTATTGTATTTAATGGTATTATTTTTCGTTTTTTAATTATAAAAAAAAAAAAGATTAATTCCGTAACAAAAGAAGGTACATCATAAAGACGTTGTTGGAATATTGATTAAATAAGTGTTTTATCAAAATATCATTATTTCACATTAAGGTACATACGATGAAACGCGACACTGATATACGGTCTGCGATTTTATGTACGAAATTTATATAGAATTAATAATAAACTTAAATTATTCTGGCATGGTTCTTACTTCTGGTTTAATGAAACGTTATGAAAAATTGGAAAATTGATTACATTACATTTTGTATGGAGAATGCTCAGAAATAAGTATGCAATGAATGTTGGAAATATCGAGTATAAATCAATATTTAGTTTTATATAGAGAGAGTCTTGCAATTTTTATTATTTCCAAAGTATAATTCCGCAAGGATTTACCGATGACCATATTTTTCAATACAGTCATTCGAATAGCTTATAGTTCATTTTACACTCGTTCGTATTTCATTAAAAACTGGCTACGTAATGTAATATTGTACTCGATTTTATAATTATTTACATATTACATCCGGTCTTCGATCTTAATTATAACTAATTGACAAAAATCGAAATTTACTTTGAAAATCATAATACAATTATTAAAATACAACGAATTCCAATTACCATGTACGTTCGACCAAAAAACAAATTTAAAAATTCCTTCGTACGAAATGAAAAAAAAAGAAAAAAAAAAAAAAGTGAACCCATCATACAAAAATAATAGAAATAATTGGGTACCACATTATTCGAGTTCTTATTCCTTGAATATCATTGCGATATTGAAAAAAACGTTTGTTTTAGAGATTTAGCATATTTTCATAGGTGCACTCTTCTCCATTGCCGACAATTGCGTTTAATTAAAGTTGTAAAATGAGTTTATTCGACGAAAAAAAATCTCGGCACGCGAATGTAATGAAGCACCATGTTTTTTCGTTCGAGCGACCCTTTTGTTATTTAATACGTTTATCGAGGACGAGATTCTTTTTTTTTTTTACCTTCCCTTCCCACCGTAATAATTCCCATCTTCCGTTTGCATTTGAATGAGTCTCGCTCATTACGCGCACGTTCCAGTTCACGTGCAACGAATAGCTATTGGTCTCTCGTCAGACGTATTATTTCGATAAAGGGCTGGTTTTCCCGATCTCCTATCTTTCTCTTCTCGTACGCCGTTTCGAACGACAAGTGCCTGCCGACGCTTTTCGTTGGATTTTAATGTCATTTTTTTTTTTGTTTTTTTGTTCCTTTTCGCGTCAAAAAGCTCCGCCTCGGAAGACGCTTGCGACACTTTATATGTACATTAAGTCTACAAAAAGGACATAACCATCGACTCGTTTTACTTAAATGTAACCACGTTTAATCGACATTCATTTGCCTTCATAAAGAAAAAAGTTCTTTCGCTTTCTGACTTTTTGTTTATTATAATTGGTTAAGGATGCTCACTCCCTTTTAATATATGTTTGAAATTTCTTTGATTGGTGTAATTGCTCGTGAAAAATAATTAAATATTTAAGTTTAATTATCATAAAATTGAAAATACGATTTTGAAAAGAACGAATATTTTATATATTTTGATTATTGATTAAAGACATTCGAAACAGTCGTATCTTCTCAATTTTAAGTGGAATTATTTTTTCTGAAATGATATACTCATCATCTTATGAATAATGTGAAAATAATCTGTACATTTATACAATTAAGAACGTCCTTTTGTTTTCATTTTGCAATCAAATTAAAAACCTATCATTCACTTGTAATCATTATTTGTTTTGTTCATTTGTAAATATTCGTACTTGAATTAAAAAATGTTGCATGCCAATATACACAAATGTAATTTCGCAAAAATTCGTCCTATTAAAACTTGACTCGCTGAGCATCAAATTGCATTCTTTTTTATTCATATAAAAAAAATTGCAAATCATTATTGTGGTATTTAGAAGAGTAACGTTCATTTGAATTTTTACGAAATTCGATATTTTTTTCCACAGATACTTTAGCGTCGGGAATTAAACAAATTGCTTTGCTATTTGTAAGGCTGTAAAATAATAATATTTGCCATTATATTTTATTACAATTTTAAATTTACAAAGCTTATACTGAAATTTATTTTTTTATACGAATTTGTGAAAACACTGGAAATGGTTTATTTAAAAAGGTATTTTCAAAAAATAACACTTTAGTAACAAAGGTAACAAAAAAAAAAAAAAAATATTCAGTTATACGTGCAATGAAAATGAAAGATTTTTTAAAGTCAATTCCATAAAAATCCTTTTATCTATTTTTTCAGAGCATATAACTTCTAAAATTGTAATCGAAAGCTGAATTACAATCTGTCATCGTTAGATAAAAAACGTCATAAAACGATTATCCTTTTTGCAGCGCACAGTGTAACAATGAAACAAAGAATCTTTAAGAATGAGCATTTTATGGCGTGTTCAAGGCAATTTTAGATTCAAACAACAAAATGTTTGTTTGATCAGAAAGATAATTTTCATCTGTACAAAAATACATGACTTTAAATCTTGCTCGAAAATGAATGTCTCGCATGAAAAATTAAGACATATAATTTGAATGTAAAATGAAATGAATCTTAAGATAGCAATGAAATAATTAAACGCTGATTTTCTAGAGAGATTGCATACAAATAGAGAAAACCGCAAGGACATTGATTGAAATGTTTTACATATATACATGTAAATGATAAGACAAAATTCGTATAGGTATATAGTACTTTTGTAATTTTTTATGCAGATTCCAAATTTGGTATTCAAAAATTGATTGCTACAACTGTTTTATACTTAAATGCAAATATATGCAAACAATTACATAAAAATGCATTTATCCCCGAAAATGGTTATTGTGCGCCAAGTTTTGACTTCAGACTACGTATTCTGTATTCTGTATGTAAAAATTTTCAAGACAACCCAATTGGAAAAATTAGACTGAAGGGCTATTTCACTTATTTATGAATATTGTCTACAGCTCGTAAGGAAATCCATTCAAATGTAATTTATTTAGTCCACAGAAACGGTTACAACATTTTGTATTGGCAGATATAATAAAAATGTTATAGTTAATTTTTCTTCTATTGATTTCGTTTGATACAAGATTGTTCGTCTAAATTAATTTATCGTCTGCAATCAATTTTATAATGAAATTACTATTTGATAAGGATGAAAAATACATTAAACGTTAAAATGAAAAATGCTTTTTGCGATCAAAAACCGAGAATTTCTTTCTGAAAGTTGGAATGTAAAATAATTGCTGTGAAATTCTCTTCCTTATGGCACCGTTAATTATGATAATTAGAAGCGACATGGGAGACTGCAAAACACACTCGACTGTGTAATAACAAATGTTTCGTCATTCAAGAAACTGAAAGTTTTCTTTTTTTTTTTTTTTAATTCGCGCATTTGTAAAGTTTTTCCACGACAAAAGTGCAACGGAGTGCGTGGCGATTTGTAGACGTAAGTAAACCTTCCGCGACGTTTGCATACACACTCACCTTTCATATCTCGCTAAAGCAATAAATCTGAGACCTTCGAGTTTTGTCAACTGCAAACAAACGTTTCTTCGTATCGCTTTAATTATCGAAATTACATTTCATTATATCACACGCTTTATTGCTTTTTCAATCTGTTTTTTGTGTACCTTTCTGAAATTTATTTTTCTTAATTATTCAATTTTATAATCCAAACAAAAACACAAAGATTGTGATTCTTTAATAAAAATTGCAAATCAGTGTTTAAATAATTTTGTTATAATGTTGGTGTTTAAGCAAATAAGTACAATGAAAGAGTTAATGATGAAAATGTAACGGAAAAATTTCATTTTGCAGAGTTCATTAATGAAATGTATAAAGTTAAGCAGTAGTTCTGATATTTTGGTTAAATTATTTTATGCAGTTCCAAACTAATTTCGCGAAATTATGGAGTTACATTAACTTATAATTTCACATAATGTCACTCAGAATGTTACATATCTTTCACTCACGCATATATATATACACGTTTCATCATTGCAAATATTCGCTTTTCAACAAAATTCCTCTTCACTCTGTATAATCTTCATTGGCTTGCATTTAAACCGCATTTAATTCTTAAGATTAAATCTCGTTGTTCGATTAATTCTTTAAAATGTATTATTCTATTTGTTGTTCAGCGAGTCTTTAAATAACAACAAATTAATGCACACAAATTCAATCAGTCACAAATAAAGAACAATCGTCTGCAATTAACATATGCAATTTATGGAATGTATAATAAATTTGTAACAACGCATAAGAAGATTATCATTCTCTAATTAAGTTCTATGAAAAAATTACTGAAATTATTTGTTAAAAAGTTAAAGCATTTTTAATGAAACAGTGTATTATCATTTTTAAAAGAACAATTAAAATATGAATACGGTATGATAAAAATGTATAAAGAAAGTTACTGCGCCATATCAAACAGTTTCTGATTAACCCTTTGACTACGAAGTCAAAGTTT
>JABFQA010002314.1:0-11513 GCA_022817065.1 Probaryconus sp. ZL-2020 | reverse complement strand
ATTCAAATCTCATTTTATAAAAATCTTCTCAGTATATAGAAAAGTAATAAAATAAAAGGTTCAATACAAAATACATCAATCATAAGGGAACTTAAAGTTCTTGGCTCGACACAATTGCAAATACATAATCTTTTCATAAACTAAACACATGAGCCAAATTGAATATAAAATTGTTGTTTCGACACAAGAAGCTCTTTTATTTTGTCTAAACAAACTAATCAAATTAACTTCAAAATTAAGAGCAACGAACGGTTGATTGAGCATTTCTCTAATTTCTCAGAACATTTCTCTAATTATTTCAGTCACTTACCCAGCTATCTCCTCTGGAACTTTGAAATTCTCCAATCCTTTATTTTTCCGAAACAAGTTACGTTTCACTCAAAAAGAACTATTTTACTCTTCACAAAATCAATGCACAAGACACTTCCGATAACATTTCAAATAAAGTTAAAACTGAGAAAGGGACCTAATCAACAGTTACAACTCTGGGAAAAGACTCACGTCGATTTTCCCTTTTCGAGCTTTTATAATGAGAGCCCTTTATGACGTCATAGTAGACAAATCTTCCCGCCAAGGCACTGTATTGGCTCACACACATAGCATGTTCGGTGCATCAACTCGGTTGGTTAGATCAACCCAATAATCGAGTCGAACTCTTGTTCGACTGGGGTGCTATTCTCTAACTTTTTTTTTTTACTTTTTTTTTACTTTTTGTATCATGTAGAGAGAGAAAGAAATACTCATTACGCCATAGAAAAAGTAAAAAAAACTTAAGGCGTATTCGGTTAGTCACAATTTTCTCAGTTAATAAAGGACAAACAATTCAGTTCACATTAGTGCATCCTTTATTAACAAAGAAAATTGTGACTAACCGAATACGCCTTTAGAGAATAAGGCCCCTGTATCATATTAAGATTTTCTAGTGAAATCTGGTAAGATCTAGTAATAAGTACTAAATAATCCAAAGATTATTTAGCCGAACATGTGTTCGACTCGATTATTTGGCACTGAAATATACTAATACTGGAACGTGCAACTGCGGTGGAAACGTGGTCCTAGAGATAGAACATACAAGTGGGCAACCTCTCTTTGTCTGTACAGTCCACTTAAAAAGTTTCATTGGATACTTTTAAATATTGAGATTCCAATAAACGAAGCAGATTTAGACAAATTAAAAAAAATGCAATTCTATTAACGCGAAAAATGGTAGAGAATAAAAATTCGTGAAACGGACCACCAATTTTCAGCATGTGATAAAATCATGTGGTAAAAATTTTTTTCTATTAGTTATTAACAATATTAACAATATCCAAAATCGATTTTATGATTTATTGTTTTATGGAAAAGTTATTATTTTATTGATCAATTTATAACAATTGATTTTATAGGAGACTTTTTAATAAAAAATTAATATTTCACGAATGAAGCGTAATAAATTCGCGATGTGTTTTTACATATAATCTCTAAATGTATAAACTATTAATTTAATAAATAATTACCAATTATAGTCTGTTTTTATAAACAAAAATTTAATTTTTTAATAAACAAATGAGTTCTATTTTAGATGAATCTCAACAAAATATAATTGTCCTATACTACAGCCACACGCTTGCCGTTGTTTTCGGCATGGAACTCAGAGAGTTGATTCGTTTAGAGAGTTCATCTTCAAAAGTTTTATGATAGGGATGTGTTTAATTTTTCTAGTCACTCTGAAATGGCATCTTTTTCGTAAGAAGCATCGATATGATATAATCTATTTCAAACTTTCTAACGAAAGTGAAAAGAACAAAATAAATCAAATAACGAATAACGTACGCAAAAAGATGAAAAAGTATTAACACCTGCGATAACAAAAGTGGTTTGAGTATAGTTATCAAGAGAGAGGGAGAGAGAGAGAGAGAAAGAGAGAGAGAGAGAGAGAGAGAGAGAGAGAGAGGGGAACAAAGAGGAGGGCGCCAATGTCTTGGCTCGCGACTCGCGGGTCCTCCCGTCACCCAATCACATCCGGCCGAAGTTCGCCATATTTCGCAGGGCGGAACCGTGTCTCTTTCTCTTTTGCACTTTTAGACCGAACGATCTGACATCGTTATTTGACTATTATTTCAGAACAGTGCAGATCCCATTCTTGTCTTTCGTACGAACCTTTATTTCCAATTTGTCACACGGGAGTTTCGTGCTATCGCAACCTTGAACCTTCAAGTTGAACCACTGATCCAAAATTACCCACCTAACTTTTGACATTTCTGTTAAAGTTCTCATTTCTAAAATCGCATGTTTATTCCTAACAATTATGAATTTATTTTTATACAATAAATCGAAATTTCACTATTTCGTTTACGTAAACTCATGTAATATTTATAATTCAATTCTCACCAGTTGCAAATAAACGCATCAAACATTTACTCCAACAGCTAAATTTAATTAAAAACATTTATTAAGTACTTAATTATTCTCTTATGAAACTATATTTTCTAATCAATAATTTTACATGTGAATAATTTCTATTGACCGCCTAAAGCAAACATTACATAGTTTGTTATAGCTAACTCAATTTACATTAAAATCAGCAAATTCGATGTACTTGATACTTAATTCGATTATCTTCTACACGGAACACAAATACAGTCCAGGCCGACAAATTGCCCAAAGGTAAGGTAAAATTAAAAATTGTATATTAAACATTTAAACGTGCATAAATATCTATAAATATATATTTCTTCGAAATAATTTTCTAAGAATTCATGTGTAGCTTTAATAAAATAAATGAAACCTGAAAAGATGTCAAAAGATGGAAATAAATTCATGCAAAAGTGCATGCCAGAAACATTCTTAAAATTGAAAAAAGTGTTAAAGTATTTCGTGACATTTGAGTTGAATTCCTTCTTCAAACAGTGTCATGTCAAAATAGTTGAGCCATCAAACAAATTTTTGGTGTGATAATGTAACGGTACGTAGTAGTTCATAAAATTGGGGAACATGAAAATCTAAATTGAACCTCTGTCGAAAATCAGAATCTGATCTGTTGATATAATAGACTTGAATTGTGATACTTTTACTCATGCACATAACTCGAAAAGTTTTGCTTTATAAAGGAAATACGTCGATCCGTGAGTCTAAGCCTTACAAAGCTCCGAATCGTATAGAATCCTCAACGCAGAGATGGATTTCATTTAATACATATATAGAGTCGTAATATTTCAACATATGTGTATAGTTTCATCGATACCATCAATAAAACTAACAAGAAATTAATCGCATAAATTTGTCTACATCAAAATATGGTATATCTACAATGTAATAAATTTTCTAATTAAATAATTAACATAATATAAAAGTGTACATTTACACGATACCAATAAAAAAAAAATATCCTGTGTAGACAGAATATTATACTTGCATTGTTTTCGAAACATTTTCTTATCTTAACCGTAGGCGGAAATTAAAACTTATATTCCAAGCATTCTATCGATATCATACACCAATTAATAAATAAAAGGATAACTTATAAAAGTTTCCGCCTCGAACCTGAATAGTTAATATCTCTCTTAGCTAAACTTTTTCCAATAAGTATGATATGCTTCGATTCTCAGAAAAAAATGCAAGATAAAAAAAGAAGAGTCCCAAGCGGTGTATCGATAATCGGTTTTTGTAACTATTACAAAACGTTATAATCTCTCCCGTGGCTCGGCGTTTGATTCCTGAGTTTTGCGAGGATTACCCTATAAAATCTCATTCGCAAGCGCGTTCTTCGAATTAGTGCGAGATTCTCCGGTAGGTTTGACGTTAATATTGGGAGCGTCGGTTTTTGCGCCACTTCGCAGTATGGTGTTACTGGAAGCTACTGCCGGTAGGTATACTTGTTTGCGGAGGGTGCGGATAGATTAATCATCGGTTAAGCTCGAGCAAGACGTGTACCCGGAGTTCGCTGGATGCCTCGTTGCGCCAGCTTAATCCCACCAGCCAGTTCCCTCTCCTTTTTGTATTTCATCACTTTTCAGTTGGACTGTTTTACAAATGCACGACTCTGTTGTCTTTTCATAAAGCCCCATTTTCGATTTCCATCTAATCGCTATATTTCCCCCTCCCAAATCGGTTTTACGTATTATTCTCGCATATTATTCAGTATTAGAGATGTAATTGCTCTAATTACTCTCGCAATCGCCAATACGTTATTATACACGTACAATTAATTTCATGGCGTAAATTTGATAAATGTATTTATAAACGGAGTTTGTGGAACAGATATTTCTAGATGAATTTAAAAAATTTGGATAAAAAATTTTGAAAAGTTAACAAATAATTTTTTTTCGTTTGTAATTTTTCTATATAATTAAGCATTCGTCTGTAAAAGTGTAAAGTAGCTAAAGCGCGTGAATGTGCGCTAAATTGAGAAAAAGTGCAAATCGATACATAGAAACGTTTGGAATGACGAAATGGGCTTGGATATAATATTCCACATGAAAAGCAATTTCGTGGGCTCGCTCGGAAGCAGGTGACAGTTTCTGCAATAGTGAATGGGTCACACCCTTGCTGCACATCTCCAAGCTCGTCGGCTCCCGTACTTTCGCTCTTCTTTCAGACGAACGAACATGGCGCCTTCTTCATTTCCCTCGTTTTCTCTGTCTTTATCACACCAATGTCCTTTAACAAGGATCTGCCGGTGGCAGATCTAGCAATTTGCAATTTAATGCCAGCTTTATTTTTATAACCAACCTGAATACAATTTTTTTTTTTTTCAAATTGGTCCTTCTTGAAAATATTGCTTAAGATAATTTTTCAAGAACAGAAAACGATTTCTTTGAAGCAAGGTGCCGATATAATTTTTGTTCTAAATTTCTCATACTTTAATTGAAAAACAAAAATTACTTATGTCGCTCAAAATTTGCATGCTATTAATAATTATGAACGTTAACAATTTAAGAGCAGAAGAATACATAAGTAAACATGAAATATATTTCAATATATCGTTAGTTTGAAATTCAATCAAGAAAGTTGAACACGAAAGAGTGTCGTATAAAAGAAATAAATTATGATACTTTTTCATCGAAGTTTCGAGTTTATTTCAGATCTGTTTAAGAGGTTCGAAGTTCGCAGTCTGCAGATCGACGAGACGGGAATAATTCACAAGGCTGGTTTCGAAGCCTTTCGACAAATCTTGACGACGCTCAAATTAATGTCGGGATATGCGCGAAAATTTAATATGCAGTTGCAATCGGCAAAATCCTCTTGTAGAAGTGGGGTGTCTGGCATCTTGCCTCCCTTGTAATGCCATGAAATACAACAGTTTTAAAATAACAATAGAATCCCAAGGGTACGTAGTTTAATATGCTTACGCGACACCCCTTGCATATTTATTCCTTTCCTATTTTTCCCTTAATTGGATGATCGTCACTCATCCAAACCCAATTATTTTCAACGTAAGTAGTTAATATATTCAGAATAATATCTTTTATTTGTTATAAAATTGATGAAATAACAGGCACTTGAATTATTTTGAAAATGAAAAATTTTATAACTTTTTTACTAAAATTTTTTTATTAAACCAGGAAGTGGTGTAATTATTGTCCATGGATTACTATAATCTGCCCTGAAATGAAAAACATTAGGGTCGCCATAAAAATAAAAATTAGAGTCACGGCTGTAAAAGGCAGACAAAACCATAACCGCGGATAATATCAGCGTCAGGTCAGCCTTATGACGACTGTCTCAATTTACGTTTATAACGTGGAGAAACATGACGTGCGCCACTTTGGTCACTATTCGTGAACGAGTTTCCCCGACACTTGTATGAACAACTTTAGATTCACAACACCAAATGTCAATCTTGTTTTTCACTAACTGATGTTATCTTAATGAATAGGTATCAGTCTCAAAGTCATTGTTACAAGTCAGCATATAGAAATAATTTAACAATCTAGTGGAAATTGAAATGTACATTGCATTACCCATATTAAAGCTCCAATATTATTATAACAAAGCAAATATAATAAAAGTTACAACTTTTTTAAAATCACATTTAGTTAAGTCTGACCATATTTTGTTATTTCTACTAAAATATAGTATTTACGCTATTATTTACTATATAGAGTTGGGAATAAATGTCTTGAAGCATTGAAGTATATTGATTAATATGTTTATAGAATATAAAAGCACCGCATAAGATATCATAATTGATTTATGGCATGATAATTAAGATAATAATTTGACAGGAAATATTAAGTTATTTGTTAAGGAAAAAAGCTGATTTGTATGTTTTCATACAACAGGTGAAATCACGACAATGCACGTCAAGTACCTTCAACAGCTATGATTCATAGCTAATCGAATGTGGGAGTGAGAGCAGGTGCAGTAGCTCAATAAGGATTTTCACCTTACTCTTTATCATCTTCAATTACGTACTACAATGCAGTAATTTTATTCAATCACTATTGATTGAATCAATTAAGATATCTATCTATTAAAAAAAAAAAAAAATGAAAAATTCTACGAAACTTAATATAATGTAAAAAAAAAAAAACAAAAATACAAAAGTACAATTCAAATTTTAAGTAGATACAAACTTTTAGGAACTATTGTGAAAATGGTATGAGGGAGTTTCTCTGGATGAGACTTTTCATGATAACCATTTGCGAATGACTATGTACGAAATTTATAAGCGAATATTCAAAGTCAAAATTTGTTCTCCTAAAAGAATTGAAACTGTTTTGTATCGTTGGAACTTTGAAAATATGCATTGAAAATAACGCCAAAGCGAAGAGAATTTTAGCTTTTGTAAACGCGGTGCGAAAGAATTTGATTCGCACGGGACGATAGCGTGATGGGAGCACTCACCGTATTTTGCATTTCATCGATGCACTGACCCGAGCGTTGTTTGCTCGTACAGGCAAAAATCAACTTGACGCGCGTTTTGGCTGTGATACGTGAATGATTTACGTACCAATCGGTAATGAAAGTTAATCCTATTTCTGGCATTTTTCACTCACCTGAAACAAAAACACAAATTTCAATCAATATTTTAGGAAAAAAGACAACAACAAATCACACAGAGTTCATTTAATTTCGCTCAATATCTTTCGCGATAACACTGATACCTTTTTATTCGTTCTGCTTATCACCATTTCAATTAACATATAATTCTACAATAAATTTAAATAGTCGTCAATTGTTAATTCTCAAAAGCTATTTACTTAAATTGAAATAGTCAAAGAATTTTTCCATATAGCTGAAACCATTAATTTAAAAACGTTTGCAGAAATCGTTCTGTAAAACTTCGTCATGTTTTAAGGTAAATCCTTTTGATTTAAAGTTTCTATTTTGAGGCAAATAGGAATTTTAATCGATATTTGGGAAATAGATGTTGTAGTGTACCAAAAGAATTTCATTTGTGTGAAAAAGAATTCTTAATTTGGAAAATAGAATTAGCTTTTATTTAAATGAATCAATTTCAACAGGAAATTGTATTAACGAAATATGCATCGTTTATAAATACTAAAAATCATTAATCCTAATAAAACGAGGAACAGAACCAATGGCAATTTAAAAGAAAAAAAAAAAAAAATTCACTTCATCGAAACATCATACCATGAAATTTCTTTCTCGTTTTCTGGCTTGTTGACTTAACCTGAAATGAATTACCAGCGTTTATTGTTTCATTCCTGTTTCGAGTGGAATAGAATACCATAGTAGGTAAAGTCGAGTAGTTACATGGAAGAAGCTAAATGGACGATTAGTTAAAGTAAGTAGTACTGCAATTCGGAACTTTTTCGAACAGAGGAGTGGCCAGTTAGCTCTTTTGTGGAAGATGTATTGTCTGCTTCATGACGCGGCCGAGTGAGCGAACGACTGCGGTGAAGAAAGGGAAAATGGATGCGAGAAATTGTAAAGGGTAAGCGAGAGAATGAACGCCTCGGGGAGAAACAGCAGCACCTGTGAATTAACAAAAAGAGCCTTGCGGCGTGTCGCTCGGAACCATAACAGATCAGAGCTGACAATGACGAATGACACTTTCCAAAGTACCGTCGACTTTTCTTGTTGCACGTTACTGTCATATTTTGTATCTCGCTTGTAGTCTTTGACCTTGCACCATTTTTCATCACGGGAAAACATTTTTTATACCAATTACACTGTTTCCGGAATAATAATTCATGGCAATTGAAAATAATGATTTTTTTTTATTTTCTCTTGGTAAATAAATATTTTTCTTCATTTAAAAATGTAATCTAAGGGTTTATAAATTTAATTGCAAAGCTTATGAAACAGTTCTTTTTTTTCGGGGTTTATCTAAAATTCAAAGTTATGAAGAATATTTCAACGGTGTTTGTCAAAGATATAAAATTTTGCTGAAGGAAAGCATTATCTTGATATTACATTATCACGGAAAATAGTGGCGAAATATTTGCGTCACAAGGAAAGGTAAAATGCAATTTTGTCGTTGTCAAATATAAACAAGGGTAACGAGTTGCCGGAAAAAATCGCATACGGTAGGGTTCAGGTTTGCTGCGGTATCTCGAAGTTCGATGTTTGCTCAGCTTGATTCACACCACCCGCTCTCCCGCGCTCATCCGCAGATTGTCTGTACAGCGTATCTGCCTACAACTAAACCCCAACGATGTGCCTTTGGTGGCATTTCGAGGCATACATACATATATAAACGTCCGTGAACACACGTGACCAGGAAAGGAGAGCCGCGTTTGGACGAGCTTTATTCAACCATCCTCTCGGGATTTCCAAGAACAATATTCACACAGGACGACGACTAAGGTCCGAAATTCTCTTTCCGCGTTGAAAATTCCAAGCTTCGTGGCTTTTCACTTAGCAAAAATGTTTTACTTCTTGTTTTGCTAGCGGATTATGTATGAATAATACGTTGTTTATTCATATGAAAAAGTTGTTAATTAAGGGAAATATTCGAGAGAAGGACAAAGAGTGTTAAAATGTGGGAAGTGCTGATAATTTTTTTACGACAATTTTCATAAATACGCGATACGAGGATTCGCAATTTTTTTATGCAAATTACACAAACAACTTGACAACAAACAAATTTTCTGTCAACAGTAGAAAGAAGTGGAGAGCGACGAGCGAAGTTAGAGAAATTACTCGGTGGCAGCGTAACGATCATACATCATTTTATATAATTCGTCTGTTCGTACACGTTCGGATAGTTTTTTTTTTTTTTTTTATTTTATAAATTTATGCCCAACCAGAGACCAAGACTGCAAACACAAATGTCGCGACATTTGAGTAAAGATAAGGGTGCAACGATACATGTAACCGAGGAACCTCCTGGGATATCAGTGGAGTAGTTCCATCTTCCTTTGCCTATCTCAAGTAGAGTAGACCGGAATATTTTAGACAAAGAATGAACTTTCTTTGCGAATCTCCATTTCGGTCCAGACAATTGGTCTCAGATGAATATTAAGTCGTCGCGTTTGTTTCTTCTATTGCTTTTTTAGAAACAAAAAACTGATTGTTAAACTAAAAAAATGTTTAAATTGCGTTGCAATAAATTGGACTATAAAAAACCCGAAGACGTAATTTTCGGAAAAAGTAAAAAAAAAAAACTAGTAAATCCAGGAAATTCGTATAAGAGGTGCCGAAATGCTGTTAAGTAGGAACAAACAATTGCGAACAGATGCAGTTGTTGATATCGTGCTCTAATTTTTACTCGTCTGTCGAATGCTGCAGTTTTCTTTTGAGAGTGAAAGAGTTGAATTACGGTTGGTGAAAAAAGAGATGGTTGAAATGAAAAGGCGCGACGTTGGTTCAAGGGTCTGACGACTTCAAGAAGCAAAAAGTAAAATGAGGATGGTGAGCAAGAAAAAGATAATCAATATTGTCCTGTTTCGCCACAGTAGGCTCTTGGACTATAGTTTGTCCACAGATATTGTATGGAATAGTTTTTATATAACAATGAAATATTGCAAAAAAATTTATATTCTTCACAAGTCAATTGATTAAAAGAATTCTTTTAAACTAAGGAATTTGACGATCTGAAAACTTATTTTAGATAAACTCATAAATATACATTGAAAGTGAAGGAATTACGTTGTGGATCACGAGCTGTGTCTGCGGATAAAAAATATTGTTCTCTATTTTCTTAAATGGCTACTATACCTGTCATAGACTGCGATGTTTCTATTAAGTTATCTAAGCACGTGTGTCATAAATAATTCTTTTAGCTCAATACGGACAAGCTACTTAACTTGCTGCCTTCAAATCCACGTGACACTAAAGAAACTAGTCAACTTCAATCGCACAGCAACGTCAAGCATATCAAAGCGAAATGGACTTCCCTTTCAACGAATAGCAACGAAAATCCCGAGTTCGAGTGCTGATATTCCACTGTCTGAAACTACTTTTTTCGCCTAGTCAGGCGAGAAAGAGTTCACAGACTTAAATCAAATTTCATTTTGCATTTCTAACGTTCATTTGCTTTATTTCCGAGTATTTTTCGATTTTATTTCTCTTCAAATTATTTTCTTTCGATATTTGTTGCATGTTGAATTTAATAAGTAGTATAATAATAAGTAGTTTAATAAGTAGTTTAATAAGTAGTATAAAGATATAGTCATCCAATTAATATCCTGTGATGGATTTTCGATAAAAATAGATAGAAAATAATTGATAGAAAATCTCAGGACGTTTAGTCGCGTCACTATCTGGATCCACACGTATGAAATGTTTCACTACAGAAGGCAAAATGATTTTAGATATGCGTAGACATAATAGAAATGTACTACGAAGTCAACGAGAATGAGGTAAGGAAGAGTACGACGACGGCATAAACCTGCTCTGTATAGAACATAGCCGCGAAGTTGAAATTGTAAAGTGTTGCTGTAAAGTTTCACCCATCCACTTTCACGCCGTCACCACAGAGTCTCTGGCATCCCTTTACGAGTATGAGAGGAAGTCGCGCGGCATAACTTTATCAAATTTCATTACCAGCGCCGGATCTACCACGATGCGTCGCACCTTTCAAGCTCACTTTCCTCCTACCTTATGGCACTTTCTTACGACCTCTGTCATCTTCAACGGCGCGTTCTGCGCGCACGTCGTATCGGAATCTTCAACGGTACCAACTATTAATGCCATTAAAAACAAGTATTACTGTATAAATGTCGTTATGTCATCTACCGAGTTAGTTTGGGGTTTCGTCATTTCAAGTTCGTCAATTAATCTCTTATGTCTTCTTCTATAGTAATGAAATTCGTGACAAGTCCCTGACAAATTTTACTAATCATCACATGCAGAAAAATAGAATGAACATTTTACTATAAATTGTGGCAAACTGGTCCTATAAGTCAAAGTGTGGAAAATGTGCTAAAGAATACAGAAAAAATGATCACAAATGCAGTAAATTTTCTTATATTTGTCTATTAATTATCAGAAAATTTGCTATATTTATGGTAATTTTTTCTGTATTCTTTAGCACATTTTGTTTGAATAAATAGAATTGGAATTTTGTTTAAAAAATGCATCAACGATAACAATGTTCAATTTGTTTGAAAAACAAA
>JABFQA010002313.1:0-11515 GCA_022817065.1 Probaryconus sp. ZL-2020 | reverse complement strand
CTAAAAAAAAAAAAAAAAAAAAATAAGGTTCGCTTACTTTACAACTTTTCAATTCACCTGAAATCCATTTTAAAATATTTGATGTACAAATGAATTAACGATAAAGAAAAAAACGACAATGCTCTCACATTCATTGAAGGGTCAGTTGGTCTGATAAAGCTAAATTCATAACCTTATTGCTTTACGGTTGTGGTGCGTGAATAGATAACACTCTGGCGTTGCGATGATTTTTCAACTGATAATTTATCAATTTTCCGACAAGGTATGACTGGAAATCCAATTTATCTCTAACTGTTCCGGAAGCGTTGCAGTCTAATCACGACCAAACGCGGAAATTGTGACAACCTAATCGCCTGCGACGGCAATTTGATTTCTGTTCAGAATTAGAAAGCCCTAAATTTCAGCTTAAATCATTCCATTAACGTTGACCTTGAAATGTAACGCATTTGCTAAGACTCTAATTAACCTTATAACATTATAAATGTATATACTTTGTTTTTAATTAACTTTATTTCCTTTATGAATCTCTCATATTCTGATTCAAACACGAAGATTTACACGTAATCTGAAAAGAAGACTACAATTTAAACACAATTTCTTGTATTAAAATAATATCAATATTCATTAAAATTTTAATAAACAATAAAGGTTTCTTCTGTGCGTTTGAAATCGTATCCTTGAAAATCGTAATAAACCAGAGGCAAAGTTTCTCAATCGTTGAGCATGATTAAAGCGGAAGCAAACAACGCGTATATCGTCTACAAAATACGTTGTGTCAGTATGGCTTTTGTGTAATTGCATTTCGTGAGAGACGATGTTGCGTCACCGTAGTTTCCAATATTTCGCCCAAAATGCGTTCCGGGATACTGCGCAACTTTGTGTTGTGTTTAGCGTAGCCGCCTAAAAAGGCTTCAGCTGCGAACTCCTGTTCGTCGATAAGTCGTGGAAAATGAAGACGATGTTAATCCAAAGCGATCGGTTTTAAAAGCTCAAACGTCAACTTCAAGTCACTTTCGTGGCGGTGTTTTTATCATGGCCAAAAGATTTATATCCCCCGTCGTTTGTTTTAACCGGCGCTTCTTTTTTCCGGCTTCGTTAACCCACATTCATGTCCTCCCTCTGATGATGCAGCTTTGCGCCGCTCGCATTCGCGTTTGTTTTGCTCAGCTTTCGGATTAAACTGATTTACAACGTTCACGGACAATGCCTCGAATTTTCCTTCTGCGTTCGGAATTTTAGCTAAAATTTCTCATTTCCGTCAATACGCATCGCACTGCTTCGGTATCACAAAAGAATTTCGCGAAACGTAGATATGCACATAGAAAACAAAATTATAGGAAATATTACTATACCGAATAGGAATCAAGCGACACGATACGTCTTAATTCCTATTTGATATACACTGAGAAAAATAATTTTAAAAAATTACAATCTATCTGGTAAGTCAAAGACGTAATGGACACAAATAGATTGTAATTTTAATGTAAACTGATTCTTCATTTGCTTATTGTTTAAATAAATTTTACAACTGATTTTTATTCCAGTCTGCTGGATACGTAACGATTGTAAACAGATTCACATTAAAAGATTACACTATTTTGAACTAATTTGTCAAACTGTGAACAATCTCTTGACTCATGAATCCTAATAATTCTATCTGCAATTTTTGATACGTGTTTCTCTTGCAACAATGCCAGTGTTTATAGCTTTGTTCGTTCGTCTATTGCGTGGGTGCAAAAGTACTAGGATCTAGTTAGAATGATGACTTTTTCGAGCGAGTCATTCTTTCGGTACGGATAAATGCATTGCTACGGATGAATGCGTTTGTTGAGGAGATAACGATGAATAGCAAAAGGATTTCGGGCCGCTTTGTTGAAAGCGATACAATCGACTCGTGTCTGTGAAAAAAAAAAAAAAAAAAAGAAAAAAAAAAAACATCAGCCAATCCAGTTTTTTCCCGCCGCACGGTATTTTTCGTCGAATGGACATGTCGTTGTTCCCTTTTCCCGCAGCGTTTTTATTTGAATTAGTTTACGTCCGCGCTTTTCGCGACAACACTTTTCGTACCGCAGAATTTTACCTTCGGGCTGAATGAGAATTTTTGTTCGTTGAAAATTTTCAGATAGTCGATTATTAGCGCAAGTAACGAGACACTGGGAAACATTTTTTTGTCGGCATCGAAACAATTTGTATGAGAATTTGCTGAGAATGAAAATGAAATTTGCTTGTTTTGTTTCAGGCGTAGTTGGAGCTCGGAGCCTCGCCATGGAGTGTCGTAAAGGTCGACGGAAAGGCTTCTTTTGCGGGCTACTATTTGCCTGGTTGTTTACCAGTGCTTGCACAGCAGCAGCACGAAATTATGGTGAGTTTTATATTGAAATCTGATGCATTCCTAAAAATCTATAACATTCGCGCGATTAGAGTTAAGTTTCTATTATTATTTATATGGATTTGATGTTCTCACAAGATTAATCTCAAGAAGAATGAATGAATGAATGACCCAGTCGAATTTAATGGTCTCTAGGAAGAATGAAATATCTGCACAGGAACTATAGTTAAGCGGAAAATGAATCTTGTCGGCGATATCCTTGGTGATTATCTGAAACGATTCTTGAAGTTGCGTTCGATTCTATTCTTTGTGCAGTTGGTCTGCGTTTCCCCTAGTGTCTCCCTATATCATCCTCCTTTTCTCTGCTCTTGTTCGCTCGGTACGTTGCGTTCGTCGCAGAATCTTTCCGTCCTTTCTCTTGGCGAAACAATCTCCTTCTGCGTTGTTTCGCCTGACAAGGATGAAGCAAGCAACAGCAGCAGAAGCAGTAGGAACGGCAGCGAACCACAGAAATCCAAACGCAAGATAAATCAAAATCGTTCGCATTGTGCGGATCGGACTCGGGCAGCTTTGTATGGTGCAAGCCGAGTCGGATCGTCGCTTAGTGAAACAACCTTGGAATGTCGGGATTGCGCCGACAGAACGTGCGGAGCATAAAAATCGACGAACGGCGCTCCGTTAATCGATCATCCGCGATGCTTCGCTCGGCCCGGAGCATCACAATGCCCATTAACGTGACTCGCTGCCTTCGCGAAAACACGTCGCCGCTCGCATTTATCGAAATTCGCGTGGAATATCAAGTGATATTGTAATACGTATACGCCAGTGAACGCCGCCGATTTCGAACAAAGGACCAAGACCTTTGCAAGTATAATTGCGAGTCCTCGCTCTCCCCCCCCCTTTCCCTTACATCTCCCTCTTCATCGAGAACCACGTGTAAACGGGTTCATTGGGTTCTCCTAATATTGTTCTTTTATTAGACTCTTATGTATATAATTTTTTTTTTCTTTTTGCAATATATTTTTGTCGCTTTTTATTCTCGAAGATATTGACACCCGGAAAGAGGGTGCATTCGCATCTCAGCTGAAAGGCAATTCACGCCTATAATTAATTCCCCAAAGCAAAAGCTTCCTTCTTTAAAACAAGAGTTTATTTTGCATCGTATTTTCTGCTCGAAGTGACGCAAGATCCTCGGTTCATTGGGGTCGATTTTCCAACGACGATTTTGCATTTATTTTTTCCTCCCCCAAACGTGCGGGGCATTTCTTTGCGAGGCCATTCGAACCTTTTTCCACACTCGAAAAAGTCCGCCACGCAACGAGCCAGCCCCCGCTGGTTTGTAACCACCACAACGTAACTAATTTCATTCCTTCGTGCGAGCGGCAAACTTCCCTCTGATGTTCCGAGTTCACTGAGTTTTACGCGAGTTAACTGAGACGCCTAACCTAAATTTAGCGGCGTATCGCTGTTCGCGCCTCCGGTCCAAACTAAACAACGACCTGCTGCTCGCTCATTAGCTCGTACCCTTTTTCAACTTCTTTTTTTTTTTATTTATACATATCCCTGTTAATTCCGTGTAGGCCACTCCAGTAATCGTTTACGATTTCCGCGAGGCTCCACAGTCGCCCATTCGTCTGGAAAATTTCGATCGGATTCAAATTTCGCGAACGACCGAACCCTCCAAACGTCGGGGAAAATTCGATCTCTCCATCGTAACGCTCGCCGAAAAATCATCTCTCCAACTGGTTAATCCAGACTTGATGGATTCGGATTGGATTCAATGTAATTTCAAAAGGAAAATCACTTACTTGACATTTCAAATAACGTTTTGCAATTAAATATATAGGTTTTTATATTAACTGTGTTAGCTTTACCGCAATTACTTTCTTTTGGAAAATCGATACAGATGATCGAGCATGTAAGAGGGAATTTGTTTCTGCAAAAAATCACGACGGTGTTTCTAACGCGTTCCGTCGTAGTTGGGGACAACCCTACACTCGTAGGGCAATTGATTTTCGATTTCATAGCTGCGACTATTTTTCAAGCTGCCGTTGAAAAATAACCCGAATAAGACGAGCTTTTCTCCCTTCCCATTTCAATGCGTTTCTTTCCACCGACATTTCCCAAACTCAAAACTACCAAATATACCGCGAAACATCGCTCGAGACGACGCCTTCTCGTTTGTTCCTATCTAATCGGGTTCCACGACAATTTGTTTTCCCACGAATAAGATGAATGGTCTCTTTTAAGAAGCGACAAAATCGGCTTACAAATGCTACTTATATTATCTGGCTTATCTTAAGTAACCGTAATTAAACAGTTAACTATTAAAAGGGACGTTTTATTATTTACTTTCAGATCCGATTAAAAAATTATTATTAAATCCCCTTTTTTTCGTCGTCAGTATTTTCTTTAAGTTAAATAATAGATTTTCCATTATGGTTTGAAATATTTTAAAGTAAATTCGGTTGACTGCCAGAGGCATTTTAATTTTGACTTTGTGGATAATTATTAACGCGAACAACCTGGAAACTAGTTAAGTCTTTGTCTACCAAGAATGCCACACCTTACACGAATCACGGTTCGTGAACCCGAAGCATCCCGAAAGAAAAACTTAATTGGAATACCATAGCAATACCTTTATTCGTAAAATTGTTACTTTTAAAATGGAAACAAGTCTCAGTCCGTGGTTAGTTTAATAAATATATTTCGTTAGCTAACGATAGCGGATATTTTCCGATGCCCGCAATCTTCTCCGTCAAAACGTTATCAGCACTTAGTCGCTGCGCGTGATAATAAAGCTCGTTACATGCCCGCGCTAATCAGATTACGGAGACGGATAAACACGACTTACGTCTCGCTGTTTCACTGGAAGGCGAACTCGTAAAGTTCGTTATTCTATCGCACTTTAACGCCACAGGAACAAACGATACAAGACAGTCGGAATAAAAGAATTAACGGTAATAAAAATTGGCAACGACAGTGATCGTTAATTTTCAAAGTTGAAAATAAACACGATTAAAACATTTGATAAGTAAATCCAAAGTCGTAAAAAAATTGGCTGGTTTTGCAAAGTAACGTTTGGATTTGCAATGTCGAGCGAAAAATGAAATGAGAATCGTTTCTTTAGGGTTTGGAAAAAAAAAAAAAAGATAGCGATAATAATTCCTCCCAGAAAAATTCTTTTACGACGTTTCTCTTTGAGGAGCGCTTGCTCGTAATTAGGGAATGAAATTTGTTGGTTTGCTACTTCGGGAGACATTTATTCGTCGCAGTCGTGTGAATGAAAGTAGAGTAGGTCGTTTTTCCATAAACGATGCATAAATACATGCACTTTGGGGACGTTCCGGTGAAAAGCGTTTAGAGCAAGTTTGGCGAGCGCGGAAAGCAAAAAAAAAAAAAATAAATAAATAAAAAAGGTTGCGAGAAAAGTGCATGAAAAAAAGGAGGAGAGTCTCGTTTCGTCACGCGCTGTAAGGCCAATCGAGCCTTGTACGTGTGTAATTTGCTCAGCGCGTTTGTGCCCCTGTGTTATTTGGGCGCACACTCCGGGACACTCGTACGTGCGTAAAGGCTGCATTCCTTCAAAACCCTACTTCACTTTTCTGTTGATGTAACTAAACTTTTTAGACATTACTGGAGAACATCTTCAATGTCCTTACAAAGTTAGGTGTTTTCAAAAACGCTTTCTAAGCGAATCAACTCGAATGATCAACCTTGTGACAGTTTGTTAATTTTCATTCGTACATTTCCTTTCTATTTTATTTGCTATTTATTTACCGTACGTTAATTACACTGATTAATTAAAGAGAATTTAGATGAAAATTCACAAGTTAAGCTCTGTTACTTAATTTCCATTGGGCATTTCGTGTGCGTTGTACACTTTTTTTTTCTTTTGTTAGCCAGTGCCATTGGCGCGTAACGAATGAAATATTGGCCAGCGCCAATCAATGAGATTGGCGCATCGAAAATTCGTGTGACGGCTATTTAGTAGTGGCGAGGAACGAACGAAAATTTAATCAGCGGGATTATCAACGCCCCGAAAACCAAATCCCCGCGAACATTGCAGTTGTGACCTCGTATGTTTTCGGTTTGCAGGTTTTAATCGGGAGTAAAAGTGACTGAGTTAAGGCCTGATAAGATTCTAATCAATCGGATTTTGGTATTTGTATAATCGTGAAATATGCTGCGATTTTGGGCCATAAGTCAAGCAGCTTTCGTTACCCTCTTCCATTCTCTGTGACTAATAACCGCATTTATGTATCCAGATTATGATATTAATTATACAAGAATTTCTTTATAGACAGTTAAACGTGATTATTGAATGAGTTTCAAGTGAAAGTTATTTTTCTGTTTATTAATGAAACTGAACGCCAATTAACGCCGAGTAATTGATTGATCCCATTGAAATTAACGCCTGTAATCTTGATTATTGCCACGAAGAAATGTATGGAAAGTTTAACTCTGGGTTATCTCGGGAATAGAAAGGAAGCGCATGACTTGCACGGATTTGTATTCTGTCACTTTGCGTAAAGACGCTCGGAGCGACTTGTAACGCGTCGTAATGCGGAAGCAAAGTCGGCTGCGATGTCGTCTCTAGGTGTTATACATGTAAATTAGGACGACAAGGAAACGGAGTTGCGTCGCACTGCACACAAGACGCGAGAACGCGCAAAGCTGGGATTAGTCCGAGTGCATATACCTGTGACTATCGTTAATTCATATACCCGTGACAATCGTTATATCGATATATCGGATTTTCATCATTATTACAAATCGTCAGATACATTCCAGTACAGTGATTTCCTAATACCAATTATTTTTAAATCCCATCCAATTAACTGGAGAGAATAAACAGAGTAAGTGATTTTCTGAAACGGACGTTGATATAGGAAAATAGGTCAAATTCTAGTTCGACTTAGCGTGGCCATTTTTATTTTCTTTTATTTTCTGTTTTTTTCTTTTTTTCTTTTTTTTTTTTTAAAAAACAACAAACGCGCGTGTTTCGAAGCTCGCTTTGACCTGGTTTCCGCGTGTCCCGGATATCGACACAAAACTAAAGAAAATGACAACGAGTGCACTGGAGAACAGGCCTCCTTTGTTCGCCGAGGATTTAGATGATGAATACGACTTTTTCACGGCAGCTTTCGAATTGAAGGGATTACGCGATGCACTTTGAAACGTGCATAAAGAGAGCATTTTAACACAAGTACGCTTTCTTTTCGCTGACAACAAACATCGAGACTTAAAGTCACATTTCTCATAATTTCCAGCTGTTCTAAGATAAACGCATTAATTTTAGATTCAGATGACAATCGCTGTCAACTGATCGGATTGAAAAACAATTGGTTTAACGTTATTCAGACAAAGTGCTTTTCTTTTTCACTGATCAGAATTAATATCTTTACTGGTCAGAACGTTAATGAAGTTTTCTGGCCATAACGTCTCATTTAAGTATTGAATAATTTCATGCTTTATTTTGTCGAATTTTGTAGCACAAAGCTTTATTTTTGAACGTGCCTTTTTGTGCGTCGAAATGTACCCGGCCATTGTCTCTGCCAACGCACGAAACAAAGCGTAGGAAATCCTCTGGCCCTGGGATTCTACGTCATAACATGGTAATAATGATGTTATATTCGTCGCTTCGAGTCAGGATAACTCTATCTTTTGTTATGTTGCCCCTGTCGTTTTTTTTTTATCTGTCCGATTTTTCATTAGAAAAAACGCACAATCAAACGACTCGGCATTCGCGCTTTTTACCCTGTGCAATTAATTTTGTTAATTTGCCTTTATGTTACTCACGAAGCACTGACGCAATATACAAAACCGTGAGCTTTGTTACATCGGATACTCGTTAATCAACTATTTTCTGAGTGTCACATTTTATTGCAAGAGAGACTCGTATAATTCTGGATCACAAAATCCGACCCGTCAGTGTTACATTATAATGAGGTACCTTATTACAAATACATGTGTATCTTTCCCCATTATATTCTTTTTTTTTTTTATTTTGTTTTCTAAGGATTTTAAGGTATATTGTAATGTAATCTTAGTCGTAAGGATACAGCTTGTTACGTAATGAAATGAATTTCATAATACAAAAAAAAAAGAAAGTCGTTGATTCGTCTCAGAAAAGATTGGGTCACGTCTAAAATTGTAAAAGAGTTGGTAATAAAAGTGAGATGCATGGAATGGTAGCGAGCGAAGGTAGTTAACCGAAGGTTCCATCAATCACGAGCTAATGAAACGGCATTTGTCGCGAATCGTACTTATTTGCAGCAATTAAGTCTCTTTCCGAGTCACGAGAGTCGTAAAGCAACTATCATAAAAATTGCCAATGGGCTACCGTTTGCGAAATGGAGCCAAATGCATTTTTCCGACTCTTTTCGCGTGTAACTTTCAATCGGCGAGCAAGTAAAATGTGCAATTAATACATTCCCCGGCCGTTTGCAGTGGTTGTTTAGAAGTAGCAGTCGCTGAGGCTTTCTTTGACGCGTGGGAAATGAGCCGCATTGTACAATTGAAAACGCGCGTCGTTACTCGCGGGTCTCAAGGTTGCTACTGTTCAAACCAACCTTAAATGCCGCGGCTATTATTGCGTAAACAGGAACAATTCGCCTCGTAATTAACTATACTTCTATTTAAGGTATAAAAATAATGCTTTATAGAATGGTAACGAAGGGTGAGGGAGGGGGGGGGAGGGATAGTGAGAGGATAATTGAGTCGTATCGTAATATAAATAGTTTTGTGTGTGAAATTCTTAAGTAATCTTAAGTAAATTATTTATAAAAACAGAACAATTTGTGTTTCAATGTAATGTAAAAAAGAAAAAAAGATTAATTGAGACTGTCAGATATAAAGAAAATTTACGATAATATAAAAGTATTAAAAGATTTAATTTTTGTTTGTTACTACAACGAAACGAGTAATATTAGTTAAAAGCAAGCAGCGAAATATTTCTTGTAGTCTCAACTACCTTGAAGCTAATTTCTCACGTTGCTGTTGAAGAACAGGTCAAAAACACCAAAAACCGGTTTGCATAATGAAATGTTAATAATATAAATCCAAATTTTCCTTGCTATATAATTCACACGCGGAGAGCGAATATCTTTCGGCTTCTAGTTCATGAAATGGAATATTCGTCGCACTAATTACAACGATGCTCGAGCGTGAATCACGAAATCTCGTAAGTCCGCTGGAACAATGGCCGCGAACGTGTATTTTCCCGGTCGTCTCAAGTTTCTAACAGCGAAGCTGTTGGTTAGTATGGACGCAAAGCCCGAGCTAGTTTCGGTGCAAATGACCTGATTTAAAGACGCTTGCTTGATAACGCCGAAGTAAAAACAATTGTTTGTAAGGAAAAAAAAAAAATAGGAACTGGTTTTAAAAAAACATAATAAACAGGTTCATCAATCTGTCCGTACATCCGATGACTCGAAATAGATTTTAAATCCAGAATCAGTGGATTTCAGAAACGCCTAGAGAAGAAAGGCAAAGCGCGAGAGAAGAGGGAGAAGGATAATCCGACCATCAGGATCAGATGAAAGAAACTGAATTTAATTATTATAATCTTACTTTAGGACGATATTAGATAGAAACCTATCCTAAATCCGTATAAAAGGCTAAGGCTTCACGGTAATTGAGGTAACACCTTGAATGTGTCTTCAGCTTCAAGGACATATTTGTAAAGGAATGTTCTAAGAATCTCTAATTTATATTCTTAATTTAATAGAAAGAAAAATATTGTCTTCTGTATCTTTTCTTTTAATATTTTTATATCATAGCATCATTCGTCGTTATCATTATTACACCACCAAGTTTCAATAATTCATTACCAATCTTATTCTCCTTATTATATCAGATTTCAATTGTTCCGTTCTTAATGATTTCAAAGTTTTACGCGTCATAGAGTTTATGAAGGCCGCATTAAGGGCAACAGGAAAATAGCTTCGATGGATTTTTAACGCGTCAGTGGGTACATTGGGCGACGCGAAGTGGAGTGACTTTAATGGGGTACTTTGAACGTGTCCCTGCCGAATTTTCGATAACCAACAAGGGAGAACCTTCGAGCGAGGGTGCATTCGTCACCCGTAATCACCGTAACGTAGCCAAATGAATTATAACGCCACCACCTCCTGTACACATTTCATTTTTTCTTTCTTTTTTTTTTTTTTTTTTTGCTTTTGCCCATCGGCGTTTAATTAAAAGTTGCTCGGAAATGAAAAAAAAAAGTAACAACGGAATTCACGCCGCAGCATAATAGCTGAACCTCGCTAAGGATCTCGCCAGCTGCGCCACACCTAGGTTATTTCAGACTCTTCCATTTTTACTAATTTTTTAATCGTCTACATTTAAGAGTGAAAAAAATTCTGGTCAGAGTCTGACAGAACTCTGTTTGACTGCTGTTGCAAAATGTATATTGATCGATGGATTGTGACATTTTTTTAATCCACTGAATTTTCTTAAACTAATGAAAGGAACAGTATTTAAGGTACTTGAAAAATATTTTTCACGACTGCCATTAAAGCCGAAGTTTTCGTCAAAATTTTATTATGGTTCCCCTCGAATTTGGCGTCGGTGTTATCGTGCTTTCCAGCTAATTAAAGACGACGCATCTCGCTCATAATTACGTAATGGCGCGGAACGCAGTTTAGAAACAATAAATCCTGTTGACCGGTATTTCACACTGATAGAGTTGTATTGGGTCTGTTATGCTTTATATCGTTTCGCTTTATTAAATTTTAAGTAGAAATTTCTAATGCATTGCAAATTTAATTTCCGAATAAAATGTAATTTTCATTTTTATCCGTGTTCGCCTGTAAGAAATACATAAAGAAGTAAATTTAATAAAGTCAAAATGAGAATACAACGACCGCGTTGTAAATAAAAATATTTACATAATAAAATTAAGTTTGCCTTGGGACGTTGCGTTTGATGCACTCTGCTGAAGTTGAACAAGGCCATAATGAAATTCAGATACAAAATGGTCGAAATTTACTGCAAAGTCAAAAACTATCAACGAAGCTCTCCAAAGAACGAACGAACAGTAGTGCACTTGTAGCGAAGTTTTAGCCGTAACTGAAAATGTCGTAAATGGGTCAATATGAAAATGTACAGTCAACCTTTTGTCGTTGGAAATTTTAACCGCGTTTGTTTTTTTTTTTTTTTTTTTTTTTTTTTTTTTTT
>JABFQA010002312.1:0-11516 GCA_022817065.1 Probaryconus sp. ZL-2020 | reverse complement strand
TTTTTTTTTTTTTTTTTTTTTTTTTTTTTTTTCATTTCATTGGTACATTTTAATGCAATATTCTCCGAAATTCTTTGCCGCAAGTAGGAAAGTTTCTCTCTGCCCTCGAACAATTTTTTTTCCTCTCTGCCTTTTAACCGGCACTTTTCCTCAACGGTTATTCGCGCGAACTATCAAATAACTTCCCCAAACAATTTGTCGGTACATCGACGAAACTTTTTTCACATATCAAATTCGAATCTATTTGCAGCTGATATTACGCGACACGTATAGCCTTTAATTTCATAGGAATTTTCTAACTATGTGTAATACTTTAACAATTAAATTACCTCCTCAATACAGAATTTTCATGCAATTTTATTATGTTTCTATTCAATTATTTTTAACGTCCATATATTACAGAATATATTAATATTAATCGACTTTTATTGTTTAATTTAAAATGATTGGTTATGTTGTAATCGTTTTATCTATATACGTGTCTGTTATTTTCTGTATATATCTCCTGATACGTTTGTAGAATAGATAACATTGCTATTCGGTTCACGAAGGATATCAAAGGCCGAAATGTATTCTGGGGAATAAAGCAGAAATCTCCTTTTAGTACCCAGAAGGCTTACCATCTCGATATTCCTTTTGACCATGATAGTCACCGGTGTGATGATCTTCGACGCCATAAGCGAATTCGTAACGCGGCTGGGCTATGTAATCATAGTGCTGTTTTCCATGCTTATCCACCCAACTGACTTCCTTGTCCTCCCCTTGCACTGGCCCATGGAAATGTTGGAAAGAGTGTGCGTAACCACCCTCAGCTTTCACGTAGGCCCAAATAATGGTCGTTACCAATAGTGCAAATGTTATCTAGTTTTTAAAATCAATAAACTTTTAAATTATCATTGTTTTAGTAAACAGTAAACTGAAATAAATCACTTTTACACAATTTTCTTCTGAAATTCTATTTAAAATGGCATTAAAACATCTAGACTTTGCAATGTACGTTTGTTAATAACTGTGCAAAGAGCTATTTGAAGACTATTTGGAAAATTTACATACTAACAATATCTACATAATAAACAGGATCTGTTTTAGCTGTGCATTTCGACTGTGCTCGGCACATGAATTGAATCGTATAACATAGCTGAACAATTGCTATAAATTTGATATTGAACGTCACGAATTCTTCAACTATCTAGCAATTAATTCGAATAATTATAATCAGAACTTTTGAAATAAAATAAAAATTTATTAACAAAAGTAAGCTATTTGCAAATTCTGTTGTTTCGCATTGTGTGTTTATTAATTTCAAATAAATAGAATAATATGAAATTGAGATGAAATATATATATGTAGAATATAGCGTTTGTTTGATGTTCGGTAGAGAAGTTAAAGAAATTTTTTTTTAGATCACGATAAAAGATTGATTCAATTATTATTAGTTTATAAATTATTAACTCAGCCTTTAATGTTTATATGAAATTTCCGACCTTACCTAATTCAATTACGTCTAACTACGTTTGTAGTTAGAATCTCACAAACACACAATTGTTTTATCTATATAGCTCAGTCTATTATAGTTCACAATGTACATTGTAAGTTTAATTGAATTACAATTTTTCCAACCATGAAAGTTCAAATTACAACAATACTGAAAATCAATCTGTCGACAAAAGTATTTTATTTCATTAAAAAATTATTATTCCCTTTTTAATATATCCGACGGCTTTATTAATACAAATTTCAGCATTTATTTCACGTTTCTCTTTAAAGATTTAATTGTTAAACGAAATTCAATTGAGGCATTAAAATTTACATTTATACAATTAACAAATTAATTTCTTTTAGTGTAAAAAAGAGAGAAAAGATGATTATTATAAAGAAAGAATTTTTCACGCAATATTGTTTTAAGTGAAAATTTGCATTAATGTAATGATGAATTTTCTTCTGTAGATTATCGGTGGGCTTGAAAATGAATTCCCCCAAGTCATTTAAACCAATTTAATCATTCATACTTTTGTTATTCGCGTAAAATATTCTTCACGATACGAAAGGTGATAAATTTGATCTTGCTTTTAAGTACATTGCAAGTTGTAAACTGCGCTTAAATGTTATTACATTCTAAATGTAAAACGCACTGTTACACATTTTATGTAATTTTCATATGACTGATAATAAAAGTGTAACACGAAAAATATAGCGCATGAACATTTCCTTGTTATCGACTGGAGTAGCGATGAATAATTCGTACATTGGTAGCATTATGAAAATGAATGTAACGTCCATAATATTTTTTTTCACTTTTTTAAAACATTTTTTTTTTTTTTGGTGTTTTTATCTTCCTATTTTTTTTTGTTCCTCATCTCAACGTCCAAACGCGAAACGCCATGAAACATAATTTTTCGATTTAACATAATTGACATTCGGATTTGAGCCGTTAAAAGCTTTTTAATTAAAATCATCCCAATTTCGTATGCGTCATACATATTTAGGTCGTTATTTCTATAATCATGTTTACAAGAAGTTATCCCTTTTTACTCTCAATCTAATTAATTCTGAAAAATGTTATTAGTTCAAGTCCCATTTGTTTATGAAATATGGTCAAGTAGGTGCGCACTTGTCTGTTTTGTGCTTAGAGTTCTCAAGCTTTGCGCTAATGAATTCGTAACCAAAAATGTCACGTAGATCAGCTTCTTCAATTTGCAAATTTTATTCTAAAATTCATTTCCAAATAATACACTTCTCATTTCTATGAGGTTTTGTTTCAAAACTTTAAAGTGAGTTGCGACTAAATTAAATTCTCAAACGACTAGAACAATGATTTGACGATCATTCAGAATGAAATTCATGATTATTAATGTTCAATCAATCAAAACTACTAATCATCAATAATTCTATCATTATCCTTGGCAATTCATCATCATGTCTGTCTTTATTAATGGCGATGGAGAAAATTGCAATTTCCCATGAAATTTCAAGATTTCTTGAATTATAATTCTAGTTTTAAAAAAAGAAAACAAATGATAATTCGCACATGAAATTTTGCACTATTGACTAATGTTGAAGTCGGAAATCCGGAATAACAAAATGAACTTGTCACTGAATAGCACTCACTCTGTGGATCATTTTTAAAAAGCGTCCAGGACAATTGTTTATCCCCAAAAAACACACGACTGAATGGCTTCATTTTCTCGAAGTCCGCTTTTATAGGTACTCGGCACGAAATTTCACTGTTCTTTGGTTTTCTTACGTCGTCGACCACTACTCTCATAACATCGTCGAGTAACACATTACAAAATGTAATTATTCAACCATCAGCGTGGCGCTAGAAAAAGTCCGACTGTTATCCAGTCGAGCGTAAATTGGTCATTCGTCGAAACGCTCTGTTCTCCTAACGACGATAATGCGATGGTGCCTCGCCGCTTCCAAAAAGAAAGCAAGACACTTACAACTCGCTCGTTTCTTTTGGCCGACAAATCCTACGAAACAAAAATCAATTTCATTTTCGTCATATGTCATGAAACTTTCCTCAAAACAAAAAAAGAAAGGAGTTCCGGTTTGACACAATGGCTATTTCTTCAAACAATGTTCAATTCACTTTCGAATTCGTAATATTTAATAATGTTACGTAATCTTCTATTTTTCTAGAAATTGGAGCGAGAGAGTTCAGCGAATGAAAATGCCATAACTTTTGTCTTCTTTGTTTAGAGGAATTTAACAAAATTTTACAATAAGTCTTAAAAATGAGAATTACGATAACAATAGATTCTTTGAAATGGAGCTCTCATTGATATCATCTGTATCAGAAATCTTTCAGGGAAGAAAAAAAAAAAAAGGATTCAAAAAGTTTCATTTTAGTTACATGATCCCAGCTCGCAACAAAAACGGTCCTCAGAAATTGATTTCTGCTATACCAAAGTTCGATCGTTGTTACTTTCAAACGTAATCACTCTGTTCTTATAACCGCATTTTTCTTCCAGACCCTGTCTATACGTATATACACCTATATATAACAAGTACCTCGAAATTGTGTCATTTATATAATAAATATTTCATCCAGGAAAGTATTTTAAAGAAGCCGACTCCTGAATAAGTCATGGTCGTAACGTTCGAGGCAAGATGTATAAAATCAAAAACTCGTCCTTTTTTTGCGGCGAAAATTTTGTTCCATAACTGATATTTACTGGCGCACCTTCAATTGTCCATTTCAAACGGCCATAATAACTCTCGGTGAAGAATCCAATCAAAGCGACGAGAGTCCACGTTCCCTGCACTCGGGGATGAAATAATTTGGAAAATTCGAGTGGTAACGACGAGCTCAGAAAAGAGTTATTCTCGAGACGAGAACGTCATTTTGGCACACATTGTGCGCGAGCGAAGATGACGCTCAAGTGCCGCCGAGATGTACCGGCTTTTGAATTATGACACTTTTTGAGAGAACCAGTCGCATTGTGAAAGGCGCATCCGGGTCCGGCATAATATCCTTCCTCGATTTCAGCGACCCTGCGACAATAAATCTACCTTAAATAAGATTTGTCGACGACACCGAGGCGAAATAAAGCCACTACTTTCAACAAACTTACACGCCAAAGAGCAGAACATTCTCCCTCTTTCAAGAGCCATTTGTTTTTTCTTTTTTTTTTTTTTTCCAAACTCATTTTTAAATCCTCGAACTCGAACAATAAACGCTCGAATCTCTGTATCTTATAATCTACAAAAAAATATTTTCATTTCACTTAATAGAGATTTTTTTTTAGGAATATGTTGCTGAGAATTCACGTTGGTGCAAAAAATTTAATTTTGTTTGTAATTGACTCAGGACGAGTGAATTTATTTTGGAAGAATAAAACCATCTACAGGTGTAATTTTTAACTGCAATGATGGTTAGTTTTTGTAAAGGCAATGGCAAACGTCTTTAAAGTTTGGACTTAAAAGTTGCCAAAGTCAAGGGAATTGGAATTTTGCCAAGACGAAGAAATTTTAGCTGAGAAGCCCATATTTTAAATATGAAAAAGTTACACAAGTGATTCTGGAAATGTGTTATTTCGAGGGGAAAAAGGCAGTTTGGCAAACAGTCCGACAAGGAGCTGGGTATTTTCTTCCAACACTTTTATTTGCGTTACATAATAAATTTATAAACTATTTTCTCTTTCTCTATTTTTGCAAATTCTCGTCATTCAAACCTTTTATGTTTTATATACTTTCTACATTTACTATATTTTATTTCATTGCGTTGCAATTTCTCAAGATTTTTCACATATGTATCAATTTGGAAAAATGTTGAAATGATGAAAATATCGTCTTCACAGAATTTTCAAAAATTCATCCAAACCATAGAATTTAGAAATAAACTAATTGATTTTTTGGATGTCATCTCTTCTTCAAAATATTTCTTTAAAATCGTATTTATAGATTTCCTCATGAAGGGGATGAATAAAAGTTTAAAAGAAAATATCTGCAAATGTAGTTCCTTCAATCCAAGAATAAATTCAGAAATCCACTCTCTCTGTAGGTTAAAGTTTTATATTAACCTACACCATCATAAATATTTCGTCCCCTTCGTAACATCCGATGCACATCCATCCACACACATTGCAAGAGAGGAAAATCCGTAGTAATATCGTGGGATGAAAAAAGATCTCAAGGGATGAATTCGGAGATTAGTGTCTACTCGTCGTCTACATAACGTGACGTTGCATTCTTAACGTTCCTGTGGATTCATGACTAACAACACACGTCGGTCTATTGTTAAGGAAACTGCGTTGGCCATTCTCAAGGATCCATTCGTCCGCGCATTCCAAGGAGATCATTCCGCGAAATAAAGGATCGCAGTTTTGAGTACGTCGAACGCATTCGCTCACTCCGGTTATTTCAATGTACCTAGGTATTCCTCGAAGGACCACCTAGCAATGTTTAGTTTGCTTTGATTTGTCAAATATTAATAGCCCCTTTGCAAATATTTCTTCAAAGGATTGCTCAAGAAAATTTAATATATTTCTCTTCTTTCTGTCGTTTAAACAATAAAGAAACGCATGGTTCCAGCTCAGGAAAGAATCCCTGGGATTCTTTCATGAATTTATAGTGGAATGATTTTTTTTTTTTTTTGTTCGTTTATTTGTCAAATAATTTTCAAGCAAATATACAAGTTTTGTTGTAAATACATTTATACTGTAGTGATTTCAGTGAAATGAAATTATGTTGTTATTTGTTAATAGGCAAACGCGCAATTGGATGATTTTACGATTTAACGCATAATTTTCACACAAATAGAACGTACATTGAATACAGTGGAAATAGTGCGTTGGAAACGATCAAAATTACGAGGAAGCGCGTTGAAACGGAATTGGATAAGCGACTCTAAAATATAAATTAATAATGACAAGTGATTGTTGCAACACATGCGAATTTCCCAGGTGACGGTTTCTGCATACCAAGATTATTAAACGCGATTAAAATAGTTATTACCAGGAACTAGTGTTCATTTTCGTGCGAGGGCGAAAGGTACGTTTACAAAATTGCTTATGTATTTCAAGTTATAACAAGTTCGCGGTGCAAAATAAATTAACCGCGTGTGGAATAATGAGATCGATGATTCACTCAGGACTTCAAATATCCTGCAGTCACCGACGAAACGACGCGAGAATATGAATTTCTACTTGTAATAAATTATTCTACGGTGGATGTAAAATATGGAGCATATATCAAGTGGTTATTAGTTAAGGGGGTGACGGGGGATGAAGAAAACAGTTGATAATAGCCGTGATTATTTGTCAAAAGATTTTTGTGTCGTAAAAAATACGGTCTTCAACAATCTATAAATCTTTTTTTTTTTATTCTAATGAATTATATGATGTGCCTGGAAAATATCAGAAAAATGTCACACAAAAAAATATAGTTTAACTTTCAATAACAGTGCAAATTTTTTATCAATTGTAAATTGCATAAAATATTAATTAAATATTTTGTATGATAACAATTTTTAGATTCATTCAAAGTTCACGAGAAATAATTTCTGTAAAATGCATGATAATGAATTTTACAGTTAATGATGTTACGTTATTTTGGCTTTGAGAATGAAAGCAAGTCAGTGTATTTTATGCCAAGAACAACTACAAAAAAAATGAGATAAAAAAATGTTTAAGAAATCAGGAACGGTAAGACAAGGTTAAGATAATACTCATCGTATCCGCGAATGAGAAAGTTTTGAACAAAAAATGAAACACGAGTTTTGAAAGAACTTATTGTTTAAAATTAATATAATAGTTAGATAACGTATCTTTGGTTAAAAACAAGTCATTTTTCTTTTTACTAATTGTGATATTATTTCTGTAGAATAAGTTTTTATCGATTTTGTGTATTTTACTTTTTATGATGATTTATGAGATTTTTTTTCCAAATAAAAAGTCTTCGAATGTATTTTCGTGGTAACTCGATTTAAATATCATATTATATAAATATTGAATGCTATAAATTTAAATTGATACTGTATTCCCTTTGAAACAGCCCATTTAAAGTAATGTTTGTTTTGCGAATTGCAGTTTAATTTCTGAAATATCAGATTTAATGACATTATTCGTGTTTTAACGATAATGACAATATTATGTAAAATGAAATGTTTTATAGTTTGAGCGTTCGAATTATATTTTACGAGAGACAATGTTTAACTGTTGTCGATTTTTGTTTCCGAAAGAACATAATAAATTTTACTTTTTATATTATATAAAAGGATTATCTAATATGAATTGTCTACTTAAGTAATTTTTTGCAAATTTCTTTAGTGCAGTACAGCCGCACAATAATTAACAATAAGTCTTTTATTAAGCAATAAATGTAAATTGAAACTTTCGGATCATTTCTAAATATATTTTGGTTCAGATAATTTTTAGATAATCTTTACGGTTCTTTCGAACGATTCACATAAAAAATCATTAAACAATGATAAAATATCTGAAGAACCTTTCCTGAAAATCAACCCTCTTTGATATTTGAAGCACGTCTAATTTGAGCATTTCTTGAGGGAATATAACAGTCGAGCATAGAAGCATTCGTCGACGTCGCTTTTATTTTACTTTATAATGCATTTATTTCGACTGGAATAAGTATAGTTTATATCGATCCAGTTGAATGGTACTCCCAGCAGCGGCGTCCTGTGCCTGTCCCATTTTTGTAATGAGAGCCACGTTTACCTTATGTTCTGTACATGAAAATGCACTCGAGAGAAAGGAAAATTATTCCGGGCAAACATACCGTCGCGCCTTCATTCGAAATTCTTGGGCATACTTCGAAAAATTTGCAGATGCATATTTTAACCGCAAAGTGGTTACGTTCGCTCGCTATATACAACGGGCCGTAATAAAGTGCGATCATTTTTTACCTACAGCAGGCTGATGTACGCGTGCTATTCGTTACGTTGTCACCGAACTCGCAAGGCAGAAAATTTGAAAGAGTAAAACAAGGAACTGGACGTTTGTGAAATTTTTCATCCCCGCGTCACATTTGCAAGTCGCAACGTTTGCAAAAAGCATGTCGCTCGTGCGAAAAAGAATTTTGCCAGATGCGTATATCTATTATATTTTTTGGTCTTAATCACTTTGTATAATTAATTTAAAATGCAAATAATTTCCTCAGCTTCAGAAGGAAAACGCCCGAGAATCTCGATGGCAAATTCCCTTTACAGTTGATTAATATTTTTCAACAATTTTTCCTAAAAGATATAAAGTTAATAAAGTAACGTTGTACGTGCTATTGTATCGCCGAGGGTTTTTGATATTTCTGTAAAATTCGTTTCACTAATGATCACGCCATGCGTTAATAGTGCAAAGAATGAAATATCAAAGAGAGCTCGGAACGACGACAGAAGCAAGCGTTTAAGCGAAAATGGCCTTTGATTTCTTTGTTCCTTTTATGATTCTCTAACACTCAGTAAAATAGTTCTTATGGAATATAATGAGGACTACGTAAGGTACTTTATTATATTTCTCACGCGTTTCGGCTTTCAATTACTACGACTATGCATTTATTATTCCGGCCTTTGACGTGCAAAATTGTACGCAGCGTATAGTTGTTGATGTATACGTTTAAACTGTTGTTACACGTAAAAGTGAACACAATTCGAAGTAAATACAATATACTGCTGAAACGAACACACCTCGTAATCCTACAAGCGGTAAAATGTAAGCACGATCAGACTACGCACTGTCAAATTCTATGCCACTGCCTTTGTACGAGCTGCGGAATATAGACAAAACCTGGTTTTCGCAATTACACGATTAACCCAAACTAACGAATTCCAACAAAAAAGAATCCTAAATTCTTTGCATTTTGTTTTACGTGCCGCAGAAATTTTTCACTGGTTTTCTGTTCTGAATTACAATTTTTTTTTTTTGCCAAAAATCATAGCTTCAAAAGCGAGCTTCAAATTTTCACAATTCAATCAATTTAATTGAATTTAATTTGATCTAATGAATGTGGCATTTTGTCTTCTCGCTAATATTGTCGCAACACGAGAATATCATAATATTTCAACTATTCAAATGAACGAAGGTAACTGAAGACAGTTTTAATAATAATAATAATATTAATAATAATAATAATTTGACTTTTATTTTTGCTCGAGGTTTCTCCGTTCGTCTTTCGTACATAGGAATAAGTATCAATTACACGACTACCCCGTTGGAGTTTTCAGGAAATTCGTGTAGTAAGTCGAGGCCCGGGACACTGAAACTCGCGCGCGAACAATGGCCACGATGTCGGGGGCTTTTCATTTGCATATGAATTGAGGAGTCCCGCTCCCAGACCGGTTTGCAATGTTACCCGGCGCGGGCGTTAATACTCCTGGATGTGTTAGTAACACTGAAGATTAACTCGGGTTTCAGATGGAGCAGATAGTTCGAATTAACGTTTCTCAGTTGACGCCCCAAATAAAGCTACTTACCGTCGAGCTCTCTCTAACTACAAGCTGATTTTTTCTCAAATATCCCGCTCTTGTTTTTCAAAAAAGGTATTTAAAAAAAAAAAAAAAAAAAAAAAAAAAAATTTGCAGAAGTCGAGATTAACGAATTATTCAGAAACAGTTTTGTTAGGAAATTGTACGTCTTAGGAAATTGTAAAGTTAACGCAATTTGTAAGAACACAATTTTTAATATTTCTATCAAAAGTGACTGTCTTTGGAAAAACTGAAAAATTAACATTTCCCCATTAGCCATTTAGCAAGTGTTGTAACGCGCGATTTACAAAATTATGCATTGTTTGATAACAATAACCAGAGTACATCTGCAATCCTCTAGTAATTGCAATCAAGTGTTTGGTCATGATAACTATGTGCATACATCTTATGCCTCTGTTTACGGATAAACATACAGTAGATAATTCGTCGTAGATACTTCCTGCAGACATTTTGATCTATTTTCCTAATGCATTATCTTGTGCTTGTTCTGTATAATTGCATTCGAGATTAATGCCAAACCTTTTTTTTATAATATCATAAACATAACAATATAGAAAAGTAAAGATAATTCCTGCAAAAAGTGAATTCCTGCAAAAAATAATCTATATACTTTGAGGTATTGCAGAAAAGTAAAAATTTATTCACGCCTTTCGACGATTATTTGAACAATGTAAAACAGACTTTTCATCCTCATCACGTGTGATTACCTTCTTTTCATTTGCGAAATGATTTAATATCAGCTTTAATGAAGTGCTATTCAGTAATAATGGTATATTCACTTTCATAATAAGGTTAATCTATGTACAATGGTTATCTAATTGACTCGAACAATAAAAACAAACACCTTAATATATGAAATTTTCGATCAAACTTAAAATCCGTTTATATACTAAAATTGACCGAAAGCAAAATCAAATGGCTTTGTATCAAAATATGACGAATAATTCTTATATAAATGTAGAATAAAAAAAGATCTGGACTTAATTGGACTTCAGAAAGGTAATGTGTCACTTTCTGTCCTAATAATAGGGGCAAAATGTGAACAGAGAAATTTTTGATTGCAAATAACTGATTCATCAGAACAAATAAAATAATCAATTACATACACAGTTTTATATTAATTTGTTTCATTTGAAGTGACGTTAATTAAATGCAAATATAAATAAAATTAACTTCTAACGGTGTAAAGTTCATTAATTGACGATTGCATTTATTTTGCGCACTTTATGTGTAACAAAATTAAATGTTACAGATTTCAAAAGAAAAAGAAACAACAATGATTAATGTAATCAAAATAATGAAATTTTATTTAACGAAGAGCAATTAACTTTAATTAGCCGATCATTAAATCATTTCGATAAAATCATGCACGGAGAAAAAAGTATGCTTGACTTAACGAGAAGTATGCTTGCATGTAAGCAAATAGTATTGTTAATATTTACTTAACCCTACTGTATTTTTATTTTAAGTATGCTAAATATCAGTATGCTTCCCACAGAAACACTTATGTTTAAAACAAACATACTTACGTTTAAGAGAAATATAATGTATGTTTGTATTCCAAATACAAAGTAAT
>JABFQA010002311.1:0-11517 GCA_022817065.1 Probaryconus sp. ZL-2020 | reverse complement strand
GTCTCATTGAACTTGACCCGTTTTTCATCCTTTAAAACTACTCCCCTTCCGGTCGCTGTAACTCAGTGGGGGTACAGGATAAAAAATTGGTTGTTGGAGCATCTTAAAATAGAGGGTTGTATCTCCAGAGGGAATTTTCAAATTTGATTTTACACTGGAAATTGAGCAAATGCCCCCACTTTGAAAATCCTCAAATTTTGGACGTCGACAAGGTGTCCCGTTTTTTTTTTTGAGCAGTGTAGTTGTCTACAGGCGATTCGAGGATACTCGAAGAATTCAAAACCTCGAACCACTTTATAAGGGCATCGATGGATCCTGGCTCGTTAGGCTCAGCAGCCTCCGAAGTGGAGGTGGTGCTCGGCAAAGTCTCTGCTTCCTCCGGCAAATCCTCATAAGCAGACGTGCTTGGCACGGGCTCCGCTGGCTCGTTAGGCTCAGCAGCCTCCGAAGTGGAGGTAGTGCTCGGCAAAGTCTCTGCTTCCTCCGGCAAATCCTCCCAAGCAGACGTGCTTGGCACGGGCTCCGCTGGCTCGTTAGGATCAGCAGCCTCCGAAGTGGAGGTGGTGCTCGGCAAAGTCTCTGCTTCCTCCGGCAAATCCTCATATGCATACGTGCTTGGTACGGGCTCCGCTGGCTCGTTAGGCTCAGCAGCCTCCGAAGTGGAGGTGGTGCTCGGCAAAGTCTCTGCTTCCTCCGGCAAATCCTCATATGCAGACGTGCTTGGCACGGGCTCCGCTGGCTCGTTAGGATCAGCAGCCTCCGAAGTGGAGGTAGTGCTCGGCAAAGTTTCTGCTTCCTCCGGCAAATCCTCCCAAGCAGACGTGCTTGGCACGGGCTCCGCTGACTCGTTATTTCAGGTCATTTGTTTCAGGGGGGGAAGAGGATAAGAAGGAATGGTAGGGGTCCTAAAGTTCCAAGTCCCTATCCTGCTCCGTAGGATGCAGCGTGATATAGTCCTCATCTTCTGAGGATTCTGGCGCCCCCCTATTTCGGTCCCTGACTCTCTGTCGGATTTGCTCCTCAGTTACAGTTATTTGTCTCCTCTCACGGAGAAGCTGCCACCCCATTTCCCTCTCCTTTCGCCGCCGTTCGAGGCGCCGGAGGCAGCTTGGCGTACGTCTCCCCATCTAAAAAATTCTACTCTTACTCTAATTGATTGAAAGGGTGAAAGTCCTTCCCATCTAAAAAATTCTACTACTACTTCAATGGACTCTAACGGGGGTCCTTTATGACCTAGTTATTTCTAGGAACGTATCTCTTTAAATCTTTACAATTGAACATTCCGCGCTCGCGATTGTTTACTGGATTTACCAACAGGCAGGTGGCTTTCCCCAATATCTTTTGAATCTCATAAGGTCCCTGATACAAAGCTAAGAATTTTCCAATTCTTTTTTCGAGTTTATCGGAGGTATTGCAGGCTCTCACCAGAACTAAGTCACCTAACTCGAAGGAGTGTAGTTTATGTGATTGGTTAAACTTTGTTGCTCTCTGGCTGGCTTTCTTACGGATCCTCTGTTTCGCGAGTTCTAACTTTGTAATGAAATCAGGACAGTCTCTCAGATGATCCGGTACTCTGAAACACCTAGACCAAGCTTTATCCGGAGGTTTGCCTAAGTGGATTTCTTTGGGGCACAGTTCTGTCGTCTCGTGCTGCACCTCGCTTATGCAGTCCTCGATTACCGGAACCCAGTTAAGCCAAGCGGAGCGTCGATCTTTTAGGAAGGTCCTAAAGAAGCGGGATAGCTCGCGATTGACTCTTTCGACTATGTTTGCTTGGGGGTATCTTATGGACGTAAAGACTCTCTTTATGTTTTCTTCGGCTAACTTCCGGGACCATGCATCCGCGGTGAACTGTGTTCCCTGGTCACTCAAAATCGCCAGTGGCTTGCCATATTTGGGTATATAGTCGTTAAAAATTTTATATATCGTGGCTTTCGTGGTTGCCTTCTTCAAGGGGTATAACTTCACGAATTTCGAGAATGCGTCTATCGTTACGAGAATGTATTTCATTCCGGCCCTAGCCGTTGGAAGGGGGCCATAGAAATCTATCGATAATGTTTCGTTAGGGGCTTCAGGAGTAAAGTTTTGCATTTCTGCGAATGAAGTTTGATTCGGGTTTTTATTTCTTTGGCACGAGTCGCATGAGGATAGTCTCTGCCGAATACGTTTGGAGAGTTTTGGGAAATAGAAATCTTCGCGCAGGAGTTTATAACATTTTTTAGCTCCCACGTGCCCGTATACTTCATGACACTCATCTATCAATGTGGTTAGGATATGACCAGGAATATATGCCTTCAGGGACCCATTAATTTTCTTAAAGAGTATATTATTGACCAATACGTCGTTTTTGGATAAGGGTTCCTGTCTCAGACTTTGTAATGTCTCGTCTCTGGTCTGTTCAACGTCCAATTGTCTCAGACTCTTTGCTAACTCTCATGATATTTTTCTGGCTAGGTCATTAAATACAATTCTCCCTTCCTTACTTCGCCCATCTATAGGGGACTCGGGGGCATGGCGGCTGAAGACGTCAGCTACTCGATTCTCCCTTCCCTGACAATATTTTACTTCCAGGTCATAATCTTGGATAGCCAATACCCACCGAGTTAGCCTAGCGTTCAGTAATTTGCAAGACTTGAGAAAAATGAGGGCCCTATGATCCGTGTGTATAATTATGCGCGAGCCTAACAAGAAAGTCCTAAATTTGTTTAGTGACCAGACTATTGCGAGTAGCTCCTTCTCGGTCGTAGTGTAAACTTTTTCCGCTCCCTTTAACGTACGACTCGCGAATGATATCACCCTCTCGTATCCTTCATTATCGACTTGTGATACTACTGCTCCGAGGGCATAATCACTCGCGTCCGTCCGTAGGCAATAGGGTTTACTCGGATCTGGATAAGCCAGCATTACATCTTCTAAAAAGAGATCTTTCACACGTTCAAAGGCTCTCTCTCTCTCTCTGGAGTCCATTCCCACTTGACTCCCTTTTTAATTAACTCAACTAGTGGTACCGCTTCGTGGGCGTGTCTGTCTGTAAATTTAGAGTAAAAATTTACCGTGCCCAGGAAGCCTCTCATTTGTTTAATATTTTTAGGAGGGGGAAAATCTCTAATGGCTTTGATCTTTTCGGGATCCGGCTTAATTCCCTCCGTGGTCAAAATATGGCCTAAGAACTTCACTTCTTTTTTGAAAAATTGTGACTTCTCAAAGTTAATTGTTACGTTATTGTCCAAGAAACGAATGAATATTTCTTCAAGATTAGTCAAATGTTCTTCAAAGTTTTTAGATATCTCTAGGATGTCATCCACGAATTGCAACGTGTTCTCTCCCATTCCTCGCAAGACCAAGTCTAAAGCTCTTACGAGACCAGCAGTGCTTGTCTTAAGACCAAATGGAACGACTTTGAACTCATAGCAACGGCCCTGATGCAAAAATGCTGTATATCTAAAAGAGTGGGGGTGCAATGGCACCTGCCAAAAACTACTAATCATGTCTAAACTGGACATATACCGAACTCCATGGCACTTCTGGAAGAGAACTTCCATGGGTTCCATTGTTTCAAAATCATCCATAAGTAACTCATTTAATTTTCTAGCATCTAAACATAATCGCACCTCGCCGTTGCTTTTAATTACAGGAACCAATGGGTTAATGTATGCACTGTTTGATCACTGAATGATATCTAAATCTAACATTTTATCAATCTCTTTACTAACCACGTCTCTATATTGCTGAGGAATAGGATAAGACCGCGAAATGAATGGACTGTTATCTTTAACATCTAATTTATGTTGATAGATAGGAATTCTGCCGGGGGCTTTCCTGAATATGTCTTTGTATTTTACGATAAGATCGGTAAATTTAAATTTTTGATTCTCATTTAAATCATCGAATGACTCTACTTTATCATTTATTTCCTGCGTGGTGAGTTCTCCCATATCACACAAGTCTTGTATATTCTCCCGAATAATAACTTCATTGAAGTCTATTTTTTCATTTGATTCTCCTTCATGTTCGATCTCTATCTTAATACTATTTTTATTTTCAAAGGAGGTGATATCCTTCCCAAAATCTACTTTACCATTCAGCGCTTTCAGCATATCTACCCCGATAATTACATCTTCAATTAGGTTGAGTATTATCATGACAGACTGTTCGTGGATTATTTCCCCCAATTCAATCTTTACGAATATTTGTGATTTTATCTTTACCGGCCGTCCCCCAGTCGCCCCAATGACCGCTATACCGACCGCGGGTAACCTTAGACAGTCTTTGAAACTATTTATATTGTTCATATAAAAGTCTTCCGAAATACCGCAGGCCTCGGCGCCTGAGTCAACCAACGCCAATGCGTTTACTTCTTCGACTTTACATTTAATTCTCGGACAAGTGTAGGCTGTATTCGGTTCATTTTTTTCTTTATCATTTAGTGTTATTTGGTCCAGTCCTGCGTTAAAAGGTTTCAAGGTCCCCTTTAACTCATCAAAAAACTTGGTGACCACCTCAATTAACACAGGACTATTCAGTTTTCCTGTGTGTCGTTGAGGAAAGGATTGGTACTGTTGGAGATTGGAGGTGTTTCGCGGTTAATTCTTTGTGCGTTTACCCGCCTCTGTTCTTGTGTAGGAGTTCTATTCGGCTGATCCCGATTTTGATTTGGATTTTGGTTGACGAATCCGCGATTTTGATTTTGATTAACGAATCCGCGATTTTGGTTTTGATTAACGAATCCGCGATTTTGATTTTGATTAAGGAATCCGCGATTCTGGTTATTAGGAGAGGTGTTTGTGTTTGTTCTATCTCGCGAATTGAAATTATTTGGTCTATAGCCATTTTGATTAAAATCTCGCGTTCGATTTCCATTATCATTTGGACCCTGATACCGATTAAAATTGTTGTTATTCGGATTTCTGTTGGAGTTTTAATTTTGGTACCGATTAGAGTTTTGAGGGAAATAGTTAAAGTTTCCATTTGGAAGATTATTCGGTATCGGATTAAAATTTCGCCCGTTTAGATTATTGGAGGGGTTTTCTCGATTTATTGGCAACCGGCGATTAATTGACCCAGCCTGATCGAAGGCCTCCAATAATTCAACAAGCATGTCCAAAGTTGAAACACCGCGGGCCAATATGGCCGTCTGTATTTCGGTTGTATAATGCCTTGAAAGACATCTAATGATCTCGATGGTACTATACGGCGGTTCTATATCTTTTGCATCCGCGAAGTTCTTTATCGCGTAATCAACTCGCGACATCCTACCTCCGTCTTGGTAGTAGCCAAATTGAAGATTTTGTTTTACCCTGTGTTGAACCTCTTGGTTCCAGTACCTCTTAATAAATTTTTCTCTAAACCCCTCAAATGAGTTAGTATCCGAGCGAATTAATTGCCACCAATCATTGGCAGTTCCCTTCAAACACAAATTAAAAATATATTCAAGCTGTCTCTCGTTCGGATTAATGGCTTGTATAAAGTCGCCTATCTCATGAAGGAATTTCATTGGCTTCTTATTGGTTCCGTCAAAGGTGGGGATATCGTACTTGGGGGACAGTTCTGGTTCAGCATTGGTCGAGTCAAGACCTATTCTGTGGCAGTGTTCAAAGCGTTAAACTTACTGAAAAAGTCTAATTTTGTGATCAAGTTTGACCATTTGAATTGTAACTTATAACATCCGTCCCACGTTCAAGTCTCCTTTCTTCCGTGGGATGGGCTGAATAAACACATGAGCCTCGCAAAATCTCCTCCTAAGGACAAGTCATGTGAAGGCCAGTCGGCCGAAACATTAACAGCTAAGAGGAAAAGAGATGAGCTGGATAGCTCGAACAATTCGAGTGATTTTGGCACACCTCTTGATAAGGGTTACGTAGAGAAGCTGTCCTCTGACAACAAGTTGTTCAGCAGGACCGAAAGAAAGAAGATCAAATCACTTTGCCACGAGGTGATGAACCCTGGCGAATGCCACAAAGGGAAAGTTTCTAAATCCCTAGAAATTGACTTCTTAGATTCTAACAATTCGAACACTGGAACCTCTGATACAGTGAAGATGCCGCGAAATTCAAACAAAAGTCAAAACAAAAAAAATCCCTCATCTAACGAAAAAAAAGTAAGTGAAAATAAAAAAGTAGCTTCGAAGTCAGGCATGGAAGCGCCCTCTGCTTCCGACGCCATTCCCGACAGATCAAACGGTAAGGTAGAGACGGACAACTTACCTGCCCAATCGACTGTCGTTCTTGACATCCAATCGCTTCTTCAGAAAGTAGAGGAGCAGCAGAGAATCATTAGGGCACTCCAGAAACAAATATCAGTTACTCAAATGGACCATAAACCCAATGATGCTACCGCCAAGCAATCTACTGTGGAAGCAGGAAATGCTGTAAATCCATCCCTAGCCATGGAAGTAACTACAGACGGAGAAAGCGACGCTGGCACACAGCAAAACTGGCACGAAGTGACATCATCCGCTCGCAAGAAAAAAGAGAAGAAGATCCCATCCAAAACCCCACGAAACTTCAGCAACAGCGAAGACACAACGAGGACTACAAGGACCTCACAAGATCAGAAGAACTCAGGCAAAACTCCTCCGATCTGCGTTTTTACTCAAAATATAAAGCAGGTAGTAGAAACCCTCAAGAAAGAGCTAAGTGGAGATAATTTTTTCCTCAAAAAAACCCTGAAAGATAAATTCTTGTTGCATACCAATAACAAAATGTCTTACTTAAAGGTACTCGAATTATTATCTCTTAATAATATAAGTCATTTCACGTTTACTCCGAAAGAGGAAAGAATTGTCTCTCGCCTTTTGAAGGGAATTAGTGACGACTTCACAGAAACTGATATTATTAGTGAACTAAATAGCTTAAAATTGAAAAATGTAAATATAGTTAAGGTAAAAAAAATAAATACACAACTTTTTTTCAAAGCTTCAAGAGGCTCCCCAGCGTTTTTGGTACAAATAACAGGGGGGAGTGATATAAATGAACTAACCAGGCATAATAAAATAGCTCACCAAATAGTAAAGTGGGAGAAAATAGTAAATAGAGACGGCATCCAATGCATGAGGTGCCAAAGATGGGGGCATGTTGCTGCTAAATGCAACATGAAATTCAGATGCGTGAAGTGCCCACACCAGCATGGACCGGGCGAGTGTTTAATTAAAAGAGATGACGGTTCGGTCAACTCAGAGCAAATTTTCTGTGTTAATTGTAATAGCTACGGACATCCAGCATCCTACAAAGGATGTCCCTTTCTTAAGGAGGCTAGGAGAAAACTAATCGAAAAATTAAAATCAAAAAAGCAGAGCAATAAAAATTTTACCGAAAAGGCTAACAAATTTATTAACCCACTAGTTTCTTTTGCAAATGCTACCGGAAATCCTTTAAGCATACCTAACAACGAATTTCCTACATTAAGGAAAAATGATAACAATCATAATAAATCTAACCCTCATGACAACATTAATCCGCATATGTTTGCTGAATTTAAAAATGAAATCCTGCATGTACTGAGATCCGAACTGAACGAAATAAAACTTTCCGTCCAGCAAAACACTGAAAATATTGACATATTACTTTCTTTATGCAAAAATGACAATGAATAAGCTAAATATGATTTCTGTAAACGTGAATTCAATTATTAGCCAATACAAAAGATACAGTTTAACAGATACAATTACTGATTTCAAGCCAGACATTGTTTTATTAAATGAAACACATTTAAACAACAGACATAAACTGAGTTTTGCTAATTATAACATACTGAGAAACGATAGAGAGGACAATCGTAAGGGTGGAGGCACAGCCATTCTGATATCTAACAAAATTAAATATAGCGTTGTTAACATAAAGCAATTGAGAATCATCGAAACTACAATTATTAAAATTAAAACGAACTCCTCTAACAATTTATTTATTATCTGTGGGTACGCCCCAAAGGGCAGCCCTAATAACTTCATATCTGACCTCGATGACATCTTTTCTGAACTAAAATTATTCAATAATAATAATTTTTATTTATTAGCCGGCGACCTCAACGCAAAACATACTAATTGGAATAACCCTGTAAACAATATGAGAGGTTCGCAACTCCTAAATTGGCTTAACGCTAATGTTATTGAATATAGACTGAAACTCATAGCTTCTGACAAGCCCACATATAAACCTAAGAACACATATCTTGATATAATCTTAACCGACTGCAGACTCAACTTCGAAAATCTGTCAAACAACCAAACTACAGTCATACCCTATGATAGCGATCATAACGCGATTTTGTGGACTCTTGTTCTAGATAATCCTCGATTGGAGATAATTGAGAATACAGACCATGATTTTAGATTTAACTTTGGTAAAGCTAACTGGGATAACTTTTCTAAATTTTTGAATGAAAAATTGCCGGCCATCCCCAATAACAGAAACTTAAACAACCGTGAGATTGATAACCACCTGCAAGAGCTTACAAATCAAATTAATAATGCCATTAAAGAATCAGTCCCAACTACCGAATCGAATCATGCAGTTAATAAATATTTGAATAATAATATTAAAAAACTACACAAAATAAAAAGCCAGTTATTAACTAAATTATTTAAATTGCATAATAACCAACACGCTGAAAAGCAGAGAACTAAAAAATTATTGAAAGTTGTCAATGCGAAAATAAAAAACGAGTTCAGTAAAGCTACTAACGAGTATTGGCGTAAACGCGTTGAAAATATCACATATAAAGATAGCAATAAATTTTTTCCGGAAATTAATAGCATATTTAGAAAAAAAGAATCAAACAAAATACAGAAACTATTAATACCCCATAACGACGTAAACCTGATCCGTGATTCCGATTTAAACATAAGTGAAATTAAGACAGACAATAATAACAAATATATTATAGATAACGAAAGTAATATCCTTGATGTCCTCGGAGCTCATTTTTCTAAAGTTAATTCGCAAAACCTAGATATGGGAAAACCTCACCATATCTCGCTAATTAAAAGTCATATATCCAAACTGGAAAGAGAAATTCTTGAAGACCTGAGAAATAACTCCACGATTACTAACTTTGAAGAAACTAACCCAGCCTCATACCCCGTTACACAGGAGGAAAAAAACCCTTTTTGTAACGTACATCAACTAAATAGAATCATTAAAGGAATTAAAAACAAAAAGTCTTCAGGCCATGATAGTATTCCCAACGCTGCTATCAAGCACCTTCCTGCCTCCAGCATTTTAAATCTCTGTATCATATTTAATAATATGATCAATAATATGTACTTCCCTGATGTCTGGAAGCACGCCAAAATTGTAGCAATTAAAAAGAAAGATAAAGATGCTAAATGTCCGACCAGCTACAGGCCTATTAGCCTTTTGCCTAATTTGAGTAAGATTTTCGAAATGATTGTTAACAACTCCTTAGTTAACCATTGTATGGAAAACGATGTGATTCCGAATCATCAATTCGGATTCAAATATAGACACTCGACGGTGCATGCGGTGTGTGTTCTCACATCGGACATCAATAAAGCTTTTCAAAATAAAGAATTCACAGGTGCTTGCCTGATCGATCTTGAAAAGGCTTTCGATACAGTCTGGCTCGACGGCCTTTTCTTCAAACTGATGCAACTGAAATTCCCCATGTACCTGGTCAAACTGCTCTGGAGGATGCTCAGAAACAAATCCTTTTTTACAGCTAACGGTAACGTTACTTCTAAAAAAATCTATACTATTAATAACGGGCTTCAGCAGGGCACGGTCAACTCCCCCCTGTTATTTAACATATATGTTAGCAGTCTATTGAAATTGTATAATTTTAATAACGTAGATTCAAAGGTTAAAGCGCTACAGTTCGCAGACGACCTAATTATCTATTCATCTGACAAAGATATGTATAAAGTTCAATCCACGCTCCAGGATATGTTTGTAAAGATTGCTGATTTCTTTCATACTTGGAAACTTAAAATCAATGTAGATAAATGTGAAACAATCTTGTTCAGATCCAAATTTAGATGGATGGGATCCAAATACTTTGGAGTATGGAGAGACTTTCATATCAAAGAACACCCAACTTCTGATATTGTAATCCCTCATGTAAATTCAGCCAAATACTTGGGAGTTAATTTGGATTACAAACTTTGGTTCAACAAACACATAAGAATTACTTTAGATAAAGCAAGGGGAGCCTTTTTTAAACACAAAGCCTTATTTTACTCAAGGATACTGGATAAAAAAACGAAAGTTATTTGCTACCTTTTACTTATAAGACCTATTTTAACCTACGCATGTCCAGTCTGGTTTAATATAAGTGCCTCAATGATGGAAAAAATACGTGTTTTTGAGAGAAAATGTCTGAGGGCTTGCCTGGGCATGTATAGGACTCCTGCGTCAAATTACACAAAAACTTTCTCTAATAAAACATTATACGATACAGCAAATATACCCAGGATCGATAATTTTGTAATTAAACTAATCCGTGATCATATCTCATACACTATTGATATTTCAGAAAACCCAGTTATTAGTGAATTTTACATAAACCTAGATAACGAACTTTCGAAACAATCTCTTCTCACTGGACATGTTGGTCCTGAGACTTTTGTATATCTAGACAGTAAGGATTACTTCCATAATAATAAAAACGTTCCTCTATTTTATCATAAAAAGAGACATGCTTGGCGTAAAGATATTTTATTTTCACCAGTTAAAGACCGCATTGGCACTGAACGCGATATGCAATACAACATTGCCATACCAGATAGGGACACTAAAGACAACTACGTCTCTAAGAGCAAAAGATACTGGTGGAAATAAATTCATCTACATTTCTAATTATAACTTATATTGTATAGAAGTCTACCAACTGTGATCTCATATATATGGTATTTATATTTTGTTTCTTCATTTGTACTCAATAGATGTAAGATTGTAACTCTAAGTTGAGCGCTATTATGTATCTTTATCCTGTTTAATTAGTCGATAGCTACTAGTTTTTATAATATATTAATTTTTTTTTCTAGTTTCTAAACACAGATCCTACCACATTGCACTACAAAAGTGCACCTCTAATCATACTGAATGTTCATACACGAATTTACTTGACTTAAATCTGCGAGTACTATTATATATAGTCATACAGTTTGTTAACTTACGTAAGCGTTAGCTATTTTTTCTCATAATGTTATTTTTATAAGCTGTTAATTATTTTTTCTATATGTACATTTTTGTTAAATAAACATTATTTAAAAAAAAAAAATGTATATCGTGATATACTATCAAAAATTCGTATAGGAATTATTATTGAATCAGATGCTGAAAAGTTAAAATCACGAAAAGTTCCGTTAAAGGGTTTAAATCATGAAGACCGATTAAAAAGTCTTTGTGACTATATTTCTACTTTACCTACTGATACAGTTTGCTTGTTTTCTACATGTGCTCAGTGTGACATTCTTAATTCTGCTATGTTATTACGACTATCTTCTAACGAAATTCATTTAGTTGCTAATGATATAGCAGACTGTTCGAAATATTTAAAGAA
>JABFQA010002310.1:0-11518 GCA_022817065.1 Probaryconus sp. ZL-2020 | reverse complement strand
CCATGAGAAAATAACTGTCGCGACGGAATTATTAGAATTAAAACTATGAAACCCTGATAAAAATTAACGGTTGCAGGGTTGTCGGAATCGAAGATTATGCGGCGTGAGAAACTATAACGGTTGCGATCATGGCATGACAATGCCGAATCGTAACAGTACCTTGCAGTCCAATAGATAACTTGAAAGGTATGAGTAAAGAATTAGTTATTCACAAAAGTCTTAATAAAAATCTCGTAAATTGTACAGAGGAGTTAAGCACTCTTAACAGTACCAGCAGAAATGCAAAGGACTGCATGTACAAGAAAAATGATGATATTATCTCTCATCTAGAAGCTAGTAGTACGAGTAATATTCTAAGTTATACTGAGGAATCTATGATTCTTGACAGTATGGGTGAAAACATCCGTGACTGTTTGTATAACAGTGATGAAAGTAGAAATAGTAATATTAGTAATAGTAAAAATTTAAAAAGTTATACAGAGGAGTCCATAACTGCTAACAGTAGTGGTGATAACACCTGCGACTGTTTGTATAACAATGTTGTAACTGAAAGTATTAATAATTGTAATATTGAAAATGAATCCACAATTCTTGGCAATACTGAGGAGAATTTGTCTAAGAACAATAATTTTACCACAACTGATTTTGTAAATACTCAAGATAGTTGTGTTAATGGTAATAATAGTTCGTATCTGATTAAATCAAAGAAGCGTACCGATCCTAATAGGACAGTTAATAATATTGACAATGTTGAATATGAAATTATAGAGTTCTTGCAGTACGATGAATCTGAAACCGTTGCAAATAATTTGTTACAAAATGTCGGGGAGAAACAAGTCGTGACAAATGATATTTCTTCTGATTGCGTAAACAATAATGTAAATGAGAGTAATGCTAATCACAATGACGATGACTTACAAAATGAGTTTTGTGAATTTGGAAATGACAGTGATTATTTCGATGAACTAATTATTGAAAGTAGTAGGAAGGTCGACACTCCTATAGACAATCTTCCCCAAGGTCGTCGCATTGTCGACATAGGTTATATGCTTTCCGAAATACACAAAGAATTTGATAATCATGCTAAGGGTATTCAATGTTTGTTTAAAGACTGGAAACTCATAAACTACCGTGATTATGGTTTAAAAACAACCTTATTTTTTGAGTGTCAAATGTGTCATTATAAGACTTCTGTGTCTTCTGAAGCCGATGACGACAACATTTTAGATATTAATAAAGCTGCTGTTACTGGTACCGTGACCGCTGGAATAGGGCATTCGCAGTTGGAAGAATTATGCGCAGCAATGAATATTCACTGTATGTCTCCTGGTACTTACAGAAAGTATCAGGAAGATGTCATACAAGACTTTTTAAAAACTGCTGATGAATGTATGAAAATAGCAGCGGAAGAAGAAAAAAATAAAGCCATTGAAAAAAATGAAATAATTAATGGTATTCCCTACATTACTGTAATAGCAGATGGTCAATGGTCAAAAAGATCATACGGCCACAGTTATGACGCACTCTCGGGTGTGGGTGCTATTATCGGCCATCGGACCGGCAAAGTTTTATATATCGGTATTCGAAATAAATACTGTTCTTATTGCAGTTATTATGAACGTAAAGGCACAGAATGTCCGAGCCATGTTTGTTACAAAAATTTTGATAGAAATTTAAGCTCAACTAGTATGGAAAGTGATGCTATCGCAGAAGGCTTCAATCGTAGTCTTGAAATGTACGGCATTATATACAAGACACTAATAGGGGATAACGATAGCAATGTTTTGAAAACTATTCGTGATAACAAGCATTATCAGAATCACAACGTCGTTGTAGAAAAAATTGAATGTACAAATCATTTGTATCGAAATTTGTGCAAAAAACTAACAGCAGTGGCACAAACTACTCAGAAAAGAGGCACTAGGATACCTGGATTTGTCGATGCACGGAATATAATTAAAAATAATATATTCAATATCCGTCAACATATTGCTACAGAAGCAGCCACCAGACAAAATAGCAACGAATCTGTTCAAACTAAAGCTATTGAACTGCAAAAGGATATTTTAAACTTATCAAACCATGTTTTCGGTTGCCATATTCATTGCCAAACACGTCTGCCAATGTGTTCAAATAATTCCAGTGAATCATGTGAAATGAATCATGTTCCAGCATTAAAATTACATGGTTTGTACCAAAAATTAGAAGATATTATGAAAAATTTTAGCAGCCACGCACCAAGTCTTCTATTGAACTTAACGAACAATGCAGCAGAATTGTTCAACTCCGTTCTTTGCAAAGAAATTGGTGGAAAAAGAATTCATTTCGGTTCCCGAGGTTCATATAATGCTAGAGTGGCAGGGACAGTGCTACAGTACAATACAAAACAGGTGTTGACAGAATTTCACGCGGGCGCTGGGAAAGAAATACCACCAGTCGTAGAAAATTAGAAAAACAACGACAAAAAGCAATATTGAGAAATAAAAAAAATCGAGCTTTAAACGGTAAATGCAATAAATACCAATCAAATTCGCGGACGGATTCAAACTATGGGCCACAGTGCGAAAAGCCAGATATGGATCCTATTTGTTATGAACAAATTCGCCAACATCACTTTCAAAAATTGCAAGAGTATGCGCAAACTTGGCAAGATATAGAAAGGAAAACAATGGATCAAAGTCGATGCAATTTGTGGAAAGCAGTGCGACGAGACTTGTTAACTGCTTCTAATTTTGGTAGAATATGTAATATGAAAAAGAATGAATCATGTGTGAATATGGTACGAAGTATTTTATATCCTTCTCCCGTGGAAACGACAGCGATGCGTTATGGCCGGGAAAATGAAGCAGAAGCTAGAGAAGATGTAGCTCATCGAATAAGAAAAGAAATTAAATTATGTGGATTATTTATTGATCCTGAAAATCCTTTCTTAGGAGCTTCGCCAGACGGATTAATAGATGAGAATGGTCTCATAGAAATCAAATGTCCTTTAACAGCTGAACAGTACACTGTTAATGAAGCAATTGAGAAATTGCTTAACATTCGATCCATTTATAATAAACATGATCCAAATGTTATAAATAGTAATCATCAGTATTATTACCAAGTACAGGGTCAGTTAAACATTACCAATCGAGATTATTGTCTTTTTGTTCTTTGGACACCCAAAGATTTTAAAATTACACACATCGAGAAAAACAAGAAGTTGTGGGATGAATACATGAAACCGTATTTAACAGAATTTTACAACAAATGTATGGTTACAGAAATTGTGGATAGTCGATATAATCGACGTATGCCAATTAGAAATCCACCGGACATAGTAACAAAAAGAAAAGAAGTCACAAAATATTGGAAAAATGAAGCATGTGCAGGAATTAAACGGAAAACTGCAAATGAAAGTTGTGTTCGAAAAAAGAAAGTAGTTAAAAACATCGATCCGTTAGCTTCAACAGACGATGAAGATTATGACCAGAACATGATTCTTGATAATGAATGTAGAGAAAATGTTAATGTTCCATCGGCATATGCAAGAAAATATAGGATAGAACCTACTTTGGAAGGTTACGTCGATGAACGTATCGAACTTTCCGGTACGCCAGAAGAAATGATGCAATATTTCAATAATCGTACTGCGACTTTGGATGCAGTAAAACTGGCTGTCTTGCCACTGAATTCTACAGTTAATGACATTTCCATAGACATGATTCTAAAAATTATTCGTGATAGTACCACGTTTAAACCGCACAGTACTGAAATTGTTTACCATTCGCATATCGTAGAACCTGTGATTTGCGAAAAAATATTCAAATCATTGGTGCATTCGGAACACAGCATTGGCGCTGCTTGTACTATGATTCTAATCAGCTGCATATTTACGATAGCTTGCAGAATCTGGGTTTTGAGTCTTTTACAGAAATGGAAAAAAATTATTTACAAAAACGATTTCCTACAATTAATCAAAATAATGTAGTGGTGGAAAAGGTAGAGCGACAGAATGATTTAAAAATATGTGGTGTTTATGCTGCCGCATTTGCCACAACTCTTGCGCTTGGAGGTAATCCTAGCACAGTGTGTTATTCAAGTGACAGAAAAGCAATGCGAGAACATTTTGTTGAAATTGTACGCAGAAACAAGCTTTTACCTTTTCCGGAGGAATAAATAATAATTATTATTACATGTGTTTCCCCATGTAGAAGTTGCCGACGTTGTCACATTGGCATAACGTCGGCTGGTAACGTCAGGTCAACCTTCGACGTCAGGCCAGTGTTTGTCCTGACGTTTTGCCGATTGTAAATGTCTATCAAAATTGATAAAGTCGGCTAAAGGTTGGCTCAACGTCGGCATATAACATACGACGAACGTAGATGTGGGGCTAATGTATTGCCAACCGCAAATCTCTGCATGAGTCGTATCATTATCTACCCCAAGAGATCGAAATGTATATGCCTGAAAATGTAATTTGCACACATTTGCACAAAAAATGCATGCAAGTATTTAACGTGTAAAATAATTGCAGTTAATAAAACAACTGAATCGATTTTGTTAAAAGGGAAAATGTGCTATGGATTTTCTGTGGACATATGCCGTTTAAAAAAATCAATTCAGTTAGAATAATAGTAGATCATATCTATTATAATAATAATGAATGAAGGAGAGGCTGTGATGAAGGATGTATGTGGATGAGCCTCACAAAAATGGGCGTTGGAGGGGCCCATTTAACTAAGAAAACTGGAAATAATTTAATAAGAATAATAAATTGGTTACTAATGTAAAGGAGTCTAATTAACAAGAAAAATGGAAATTATAAAAATTGATTTGGAAGAAATTAAAATTAAGGTATGATCGATAGTTGGCATAGGTTGATTGCCTATTTCCGTTCAATGTAATAAGTTTTGTCAGTTTTGTTTTCAATTTCGGATTTTCCAAACTCGGGTGAGTCTGGTCAGTTTTGTTTGCAATTTTAGGTTTGCCAAACTCGGGTGAATCTTGTCAGTTTTGTTTGCGATTTAAAGTTTGCCAAACTCGGGTGAGTTTTGTCATTTTTTTTGCAATTTTCAGTTTGTTAAAGTCGGGTGAGTTTTGTCAGTTTTGTTTGCAATTTTTCGTTTGCCAAACTCGGTTGAGACTTGTCAGTTATTTTTGCAATTTTCGGTTTGCTAAACTCGAGTGAGTTTTGTCAGTTTTGTTTGCAATTTCGGATTTTCGAAACTCGGGTGAGTCTGGTCAGTTTTGTTTGCAATTTTAGGTTTGCCAAACTCGGGTGAATCTTGTCAGTATTGTTTGCGATTTAAAGTTTGCCAAACTCGGGTGAGTTTTGTCATTTTTTTGCAATTTTCAGTTTGTTACAGTCGGGTGAGTTTTGTCAGTTTTGTTTGCAATTTTTCGTTTACCAAACTCGGTTAACACTTGTCAATTATTTTTGTAATTTTCGGTTTGCTAAACTCGAGTGAGTTTTGTCAGTTTTGTTTGCAATTTCGGATTTTCCAAACTCGGGTGAGTCTGGTCAGTTTTGTTTGCAATTTTAGGTTTGCCAAACTCGGGTGAATCTTGTCAGTTTTGTTTGCGATGACAAAACTGACAAAACGTTTAAAACCTTCTGGGAATTGTCAGTACGGTTAGCAATTTTAGTTTGTTTAAACCTTTCCGGGTTTTGTCACATCATTCACTAATTTCGGTTTGTTTCAACCCTTCTGGATTTTGTCACTGAGGTTAGCAACTTTGGCTTGTTTGAGCCCTTCTGTGTTTTGTCAGTTCGGTTAGCAATTTTAGTTCATTTTAAGCCTTCTGTGTTTTGTCAGTTGGTTAGCAATTTCAGTTTATTAAACCCTTCTGGGTTTTGTCACATCGTTTGTTTCGAAGTTTTGCCCACCTTTGTGCAGTTTTCGTGTAACTAAAATAATGTCATCGGTAAGTAAGAAACAATACTCTGAAATATGCGAAAGTATATTCGAAATATCGAACTGCAATTTAAACAAAAAAGAAATAAATATAACATTATTAATTTTAGTTAATTAGTTAGAAAAGCAATCGCAAGACATTCAGCTTATTATAATTCTATTTCTGTCACAATAATGTATAATAAGCACGAATAAGCTATTCTTTGTGTATTTTTGATAGAGCTGATATCTTGTACAAAGACATTTTAAAAAAACATCCTAATTATGTAGATTATCTGAAATTGTGATGCATGGCTCGTGAAAAACTTCAAATTTGTGAAGTCTCTGGTTGATTCAAAGATGTTCTAAGAATCAACAACGATTTCCCTGATACCTGGTCTGTTTTGAGTAATTGATACGTGGCTGAAATGGAATATCCACCTGGACAGAAAAAAGTGTAATGTATATTGAAAAATTAATCCACCAGTAGTGATGGTTATTCTTCCATTTCTTTGGGAAATATTTGATTTCAAACTTTGTATCAAACTGTTAAAGATAAGACAAAAAAAAGACGTTGGAAAGAATCTTATGAATGTACAAGCAAGTTTTAAAAACTGATCCACGAAATGTTTGGGCTGCTGATGAAATTGGTGCTGTATTGACACATAAAGTGTAAATAAAAAAAAATTTTAGCTTTTCTTTATCACGAAAAATAATAATTTTAATTATTTAGGTATATTAATGAAGCTAGAGATATTATGTGAAAGGTCCAGAAGCCACAGAATAATTTTGCAAAATTTGGTTAACTATTGCTGACATTTATGTGCAACAAAAGCATTAGTTTAGTGCACTTCAAATGGTATTGATAAATTTAATATGAAACTAATTATAAAATATATTTAAAAAAATTTGAATTGTTTGCTAAAATCTGTTTTTTTTTTTACAGTACGAAAATTATCTTCGTAAATTTTATAAGTATCACAATATTGAATTATTGCAACACTTAGGCAGAGCTTATTTCAAAACTGGAAGATTGAACGAAGATGAAACATTATTGAAAGTACAAAGAGATGCACCACAAGACACTGCTTTTATACAATATAACCTTAATTTTACATAGACTGGGGCATCGTGTATTTTGAGAGATGAAAATTAAACTTTAACTACAGTATTACAACCTGTTCATGAGCTTGGTTTAAACTTAAAATATTTTCTATACTTGACTTCAAATGTCAACAGAACAGAAAAATTAGCTGAAGCAAAAGCTCGAAAGTGTCATTGGTTGCGTTTTTATAATATGCAGGTCTGCGCAGTTTATGTCTTTTTTCAACGTATGCGATGTATTACGTGTGTCATTGTTTACTGCGCAGAATGAAGAGCAGATATTGTAGGATAATCGTTTCTTCCTGCATACTGCAGAATAAAGTATAGGTTAGAATTCGTAGTAGTTAAACAACAGCAAAGTTAAAAAAAAATTTTCGGTTGTTTTTGGTGGTTTTTTGGAGTTATTTGTGTATATAATAAATATATACATTTTTAAAAAAAGTAAGTGCAAATTAATTTTATTATAAATAATTGTAATGAAAAATGTTATTGTAAGTCAAAAAATATTTATATATTTTTTATTATTAAGATGTGTTGTAATTGTGAGAATGTATTGTAATTTATGTAACAAAAAATTAGTGATTAATTACATTTGCATTTTGAAAACCTTTTTTTTATTGAGAATCAGAACCTTCTTTATTTATGGAAGATTCCACATTCCTCCTGGTCATATGTCAGAGATATATTTTGATGATTTCTATTTCATGATACACTGTTGTAATAAATTGTTACAGTAGTTTAAAGAAATTGTACATGTCGTACGTAAAATAAAAAAAAGTATTGCTTTTATTATTTACAGAAATGGCTGATAGGATTAATATGGTTGTTGGAGTATCTGCGTTAGTAGTAACAGATAGAAAGGGGAAGAGACGACATACATTAAATGATGATGAAGACGAAGATATGACACTGGCAATAGCAACAGATGTAAGATAATTGTTAAAAATATTTGTTATCATAGGCCTCAATGCAATTACTTACATACGATGAAGTATAAGGAAGATAACTTTTAATTCACAAGCAATAATAATAATAATAATAAAAATAACAATAATGATAATAAATAAATTTTAATTTCAGTGCTTGAACAACGAGATTGAGAAGGTCTCTAATTACGTTGAAATTTGTCGGCGGATGGATTTGGACACATTTCAGAAACATTTTAGAGTTACTCGGTCGACTTTTGAGGTAAGATTAATTGCATAGAAATGAAAAGTACATTCTTTATATTTCTTCTAACTTAAATTATTCATTTTAAATGCAGCATATTCTACGCGAAATCCACGTGGTTAGAGCTAGAAATTATCCTCGACGAGGAAGACCTCCCATTAGCACGGAAAAGGCATTACTTATGTCATTATGGGTATTGTCAAATAAAGAAGCCTTCAGATCTGTAGGTTGTAGATTCGGAATGGCTAGAGGTCATGCCCACACCATATTTATGAAAATCATGAATATGATTTGTGATATTCAGGATAGATACTTGCACTGGCCCAGTACGCAACAGCTCCGCATTATGATGGCAGAATTTAATGAAAATCCTGGTATTAGAAACGTCATCGGCGCATTAGATGGAAAACACATTCCAATCCCAGCACCACTTGAAGATCCTATCAGTTATTTTAATCGAAAGCAGTTTTATTCAGTGATTCTTCAAGCCATATGCGATAAGAACATGATTTTCATAGATGTTTTTGCGGGATGTCCGGGTTCTTCCCATGATGCTCGTGTCTGGCGAAATAGTCCAATATATGAACTTCTTGAAAATGAAAATAATATCATACCCAATGGAGGTCACATTCTCGGTGACGGCGCATATCCTTTGAGGCCGTATTTGATGTGCCCTTACAGGGATAACGGTCATTTAAGACCCGAGCAAAGGAGATTTAACTACGAACTGTCAAGTCAAAGAGTGGTCATTGAAAGAGCTTTTGGATTACTAACAGCCCGATTTAGAAGACTGAAATATCTGGATATGTCCAAAATGAGTGAGATAAGCAACGTCATTCTTGCTTGTTGTATTTTACATAACATTTGCATAAAGCTGAATGATGAATGGGAAAATATAGAACAATTCGAAGCTGCATTGGAAGAAAATTTGGAACATAATGATATTGAAATGAACTATGATGATGCAGAAGCTAAGAGAGAACAAATTGCCGCTAATTTGTAACTGGTTTTGCAATAAATATTTTAAAAATTAGTTTTGGTTTTTATATGAGAAATTGGTTTGAATATGAGAAATGAACTAAATGTTAGTTTAATGCCATTGTCACATAATAAATACAAGAATAAATGAAACTGAAAAGTATTTGTAACTAGAAGGAAAATTGGATAAACAATACAATTTAGTTCAATACATATATACAATATTAAATAAAATTAAGTTCATGAATATATCAATCAAATGAATGGCTCGGGGCAAAAAAGCCTTAACTCTCAAATTTTTGACAGTCTTTATTTTAATGATTATATGATAAATTAGATGTATATTTTTACATGAAAATTAATTTTCCTGAATATGCAAAAGTGAGGGTTCAGACTGTTTTGCCCCAACCCCTTCAAATATTTTTAATGATTTTATAACAATTTACATTTTGGGTGGTTGTGAGAGAAAAACATGTATACAACGGAAACGGAAGAAATTGAAATAGCACATATTCTATTTAACATTTTATTTATACTAATGTAACTGTGATAAATAATAAACTAAAAATAGTAATTATTAGTAGTAATTATTGTTATTATTTGTTAAAAGAAAAAAATTAATTTTCTTATAAACTGATCTTTTATATCAGGAAAATGTAATTATTAAATAAAGGACGCTTTTTAATTCTGATAATATTTTTATTCCTTAATAACAATTAATAATCTTGCTTTTAATATATTAATAATTTTCATCTAAGTACAATGAAAATAACATGTGTGAATATTTCAATTAACATTTTTTTAAATATTATTAATACGAATGCTAACATAAATAAATAATACTTATACAGTCCAACGTAAATGTAATAACATTTGCATATGTCGTAATACACATCTTTCACATATGCTTGCAGAACTATGTTCTGAACATCTTTTACGAACTTAAAAAGAAATAAATAACATAAAAACAATTTCTCTTAGATTAATTCAGTCTTTAATTGACTACGTGCTTTCAATCATTTATTAATTATATAACATCACTTACTTATGCAAAATGTTTTAATAGTTATGGAAAATGGAATTTCAAAATTTTCAGAGTAACACTTCAATTTCAAAAACAAAAATATGGCAAAAAAATAAGTATGTAGTAATAATGTTTTTCATAATGAAATTTTCCATTCCACTTACTTTGAAACAAACGATTTATATTAAACGAAATTAATTATAAAATGAATATAATAAGAAAAAATTAATCAGTCCTGGATGGCTTCAAAGACGCAATGGAGTCACCCATATGGAATATTGCGTCATTATGTTTACGTATAAGTTCTTTCTCTTCTTCCCATTGTTGCTTCCTCCAATCTTCTTTTCCCGCCAGCAAGTTAAGAATATCGCACAAAGTTTCCGACTTCGTTACTTTCTTCCTCGTTGAGACTACTTTACTGTTTGATTCTTTGCTTGAAGTTGATGTAGAAAGAGATGCTCTTGCGGTACTTGTTGTAGCAGAATCATTTTCATTGACACGTTCCTTAAATGAGTCATACATGGGTGGATAGGAACAATTTGCAATAGAGTTTTCAATATTTGACGTGGACTTATTTTTTTGCATCAAACTGCTTGCGATATGTTTGGGATTAACATTAATATTTCTTTTCTTGTGCAGTATTGAATCCATTAGAGCAAAATATGGCCATGTAATACATCCCTCTCCACTTTTCTTCATTTTGTCCAAATTGCGAGTGTACGTTACTTTTAAATTATCGAATTTTTTGACTAATTGCTCCGTGGTTACGTGAACATATCCGTGTCTCTGAAATTGCAATACTATTGATTTCCATAATTCCTTATGTCTAACATTGCGCTCATTAAATTTGTCATTTAATTTTAATCTCTCTTCTAATAACATCAAAGTTTCTTTGTGATTCCAGGATATTTCTGTAGAATATGAGAAAGCACATTCTTCATTTGACATTTCATGTTCAATTTCTGCGTCTGTTTCAGTCATATTCTCTATTTTTTCTTCCATTTCATTGTCATCCATGTCAGTCAAACCATGCTTCAAAATTAGCATTTTTTTATATGCCTTTCGAAACTGCACACCTGTAAATAACATTTTCAATTATTTTCCTTTATATTTAAAGAATAAGTTTTTTTAATTCACAGACTTATATTAATATAATTAATATAATTTAATATAATTTAATTATATTAAATTATAATTTAATAATTAATAATTATAATTTAATTTAATATAATTTAATTCACAGACTTATATTAAATATAATTTTAATACTCACTTTCTGTTAATCGAGCATGCAAATCTTCTGACAACACGACAGCAAATTTCTCACTGAATTCAAATTTCATAAACTTTATCCTATCGCTGC
>JABFQA010002309.1:0-11520 GCA_022817065.1 Probaryconus sp. ZL-2020 | reverse complement strand
TGATAAGAAAATTGAACAATTAAAATGTAATAAATAATTAATGAGAGATTGTGATTTTGGACTTGAATGTCTTTTGAAAGAAGAATAAGTATTATTGATCGACTGTGTTTATCAGCTTCGGGACTGATAAAGATACCAGTTGCAAACTTTATCTGAATACAAAGAGGGAAAGAGTTGGAGAGATAATGCTCTTTCAGGAAAGGTAAATAACTGACCTTTCGAATATAAACGCGAATATAAGAAAAATTGTAAAGAGCTCAGAAAAAGTCCTGTTACTCCTATTTATTATGATAACAAAATTGTAACTTTATTACGATAACAATATCCGATGAGATGCGCACGCTGACATTGTAACGTTCATAGCGTTTTATGACGTAATAAAGTGAATGAAACCTCCTTGCAAGATAAAAATAGTTCCATTTAAACTATGCGCCTGGAATTTAATTCGAATGTAAATATTGATACGTCAAAAGAAACGTCACAATTTCCAGACATTTAAATATCTATAGCAAAGACATCGGGTGCTTCTTCTGTAGCTTTATTGGGGATGTAAATTATTCATCATTTTAAAAAATATCTTGAATTGAAAAAAAAAAGAAAAGAATACAACGTCATCGAGGTACTCACATTGTTTATTCAGCCTCTCGACGGTGGTCTGAATGTGTTGGACAAAGTTGAGGTACTCCTTGGTCGTATAGTCAATTCCCTCGATCTCAGGTATAGCCATAAGACACTCGTCAGCCATAAAGGGCGCGTCTTCTGGCGAAGCCGCTGCCAAAAGTGCAGACGCCATGGTCGTGCCTACACCTTTGAGATTCGACAGAGCCGTGATCGCTTGTTCGAGATTCGGAAGCTTTTTGAAAGCCTTCTTCGTCTCCGCCATCACGGCTCGGGGTGTATTTACCTTGACAAGGTAAGACAACTGTGGGTAAAACTTTCCACGCTGCAATCACACAAAAGCAACACCACATTTTAAAGCAATTAATTTATATTCGATTTACATTATTAATACGATGAATTAATCATTTAACTGACGATACAAATTTCAAGATTTTTTTTGACAACTTACCGTTTGCTTCCATTTCATCGTTTGCACCAATTCTTCGTGATTAAGATGCGCGTCTTTACCACGAGACTTGATCTTTTTGGGAAGCTCATTTTGGTACCTGAAAGCAGAAGAACATATCGTTCTTTAAAATTACATTCTTTACAGCTTTTTTGATTTTACAAAATAAATGCATATATATATTGTACAGCAAATATAATAGTTACAAAATATGCACAGATCAGGTATTATTATAATTCTTAAATATATTTTTTTCTGCTTCTACTAAACACCTTACTCCAAAAAGAGAAGTGAAATTTTTAGCCTCATCTACTATGTGATGTTTGAGCGCAATTAGAGGTACATTTGAAAATTATAAAGAGTCCCGACCCCAACTTCGGCGATTTGTTCTGCCAAAAAATTTCATGGATTGCTGGCGACTATAAAGAAGGTTTGCTAACTTTAGCAGTTTAACTTCTACAACAAAACTAATTGCTGAACTTTGTCAAGTCTCGCCTATTGATCACACTGATTAATTAAAAAACTAAGTTTGCGAGACTCTAAATTAAATACTAATTAAAGTGAATAGGAGGGTTATCAATAATTCCTCGAGATATGGAGCTAGTTCTGTGCAAAAGATGGTAGAGCAAGAGAGAGAGAGAGAAAGAGAAAGTGGAGGGGGACAACGGAATAAGGTTATGAAACTCGTTACTATCCGGAGATAAGGCTTCCATGCACGCGGCGTATCTAGATAAGACGCGGCTGCAGCTTTAAAGCTCTTTACCACCTACCACTTAAGCACCATTTTATGCCAACGCACGCGTCCTCTCGCTCGCTTTCCAATCCTAATGGAAATTTATTACAAGCCAAACCAATTTATTTTTATTACATGCGTTACACGTACGCCGCCGAAATAAGACGCGACTCATTCAGAGACTACTTTATTGCAGATCAAATTTGTCTCTAACGCAAACTGCAAGTGTCCTACTATTCGTCGTCGTCGACAAATCCTGATAAGTTCGAGTGAGGAAGCAATTCTGCATTCCGAGTAAAGACGCATTTCAGATACGTACGTGAAACGTGGAATTTTGTTTATTTAAATAAAATCTTGGTCTCGAGATAAAAATGTTTCAATCGAATTTATCTACGAGACTTTTAAAAGAATATTTTCTAATCTAACGAAATGATCGCTGGAAAATAATTTGTGAGAATGAGCTTCGTTGAAAAAAGCTTCAATAACTATCTTCACAAACTATCTTCACTAAAGAATTTTTGATAAACGCAATTGTTAAATTCAACTTCAAAAAACAATGTTTCAAACATATAAAAAGATTTCAGATGATTACATCAAACAGAATTAACTATAAATGGCATTGCTGTCATGTAATTACATCAATTCATAAGAAAACTGTTAACCATTTGTAATCCCAGACTCAGAGTGCATTAATCTACACTAATTTGTTGACTAAATATTCATAATTGAAGCGCGAGATGCATCTGCCTTTATAATCCACATACAGAAGGAAAGAGAGAGAGAGAGTATTCCATTTGATATGAAAAATACATCAAGTCGTTGGAGACGCTCTTAGCTGAATATAAATAAAGCCTTCTTATGACACTTTCACAATCTTCTCACCTACCGAATAAGGAGAGGAAGATGAAGAAGTCGTCGGAAGAGCAGTGTCATTTCTGAAATTGCCGCGGTGGACTGATACGTATAACCTTTGTTTGTCACTGCACTCAGGCGCGTGCAATATAATATAGAAAGTGGATTTATTATTCATAGAAACGTACCTCGCGAGCTCTCATATCCTTTGGAATCTTTTGGAATCGCATAAACCAGTTGGAAATAAGTTACACGGCGCACCGGCATTTCTCCCCAGTCTCGGCATTCTTATTGCAAGACGAACGCACCGAAATTACATTGCTCCGACCCGATACTTATGACAAAATAGCAACATAAAAATGGTCGCGAATTCCCGGTTCACTAAATTATTTACTACGTAAATATCTCAATTGCTCACGCAAGTGTAATGCGTGATGGTATTCAATACACTGGAATGTTCACGAAAATTCGGTAGTTTATGTAAGACATTTGTTTGTTCAATTTTAATAAGTTGTTTGGATATTGGCAGAAAAAACTTAGATACAATTTAACGCGAGTTTATGGAATACGATTGCAAATGCACGAATTTATTTGCGAAATATTGCAATAAGAATTTAGTTTCAGACAGTTTCAATATCTCTGATGTGTTGAATATTGCATAAAAAGCAATGCTGCAATTTTGTAAATTGAGAAAAATTCGTATTTTTTCGAAGCTACACTTTAATACCCATTTTTTTTGTTTAAATAATTAATTCTATTAAAGGTGTTGCTTCACATTATTTGCCGGCAAAGGGTTAATTGTTCTTATAATATAATTATAAGAACAATTGTTAACTACTTGAAATATAGTCAGAGGATGAAAACGTTACAACAATTCATACATATGTTCTTATATCCACTTCGTTTCAAGAACTCGCTATGACATCGCTTCCAACATCTTACTCAATATTGCCAGATGAACTTTATTTTTTGTTCCGAATTCAATCACAGTCACTTTTCTGAGAGATAAAAGAACAAAGAGCTAAAAGAAAAAGACGAACATAGAAAAACACAAGAGAATGCAGGAAACGAGATATATAAAGGCAATCCGCATATAGATATATCAGAGTTAGGGGCAAAAACGAAATTCTAGTTTACTTTATTTTCTTTAATTTTAAGGTCACATATGAACCAAATTTTCCAAGCTGGATCTTTTGTTGGACAATTATCACAATTATTATAGAATTATTTAAAGCTCTTTTAGTTTTTATATTAAGAATAATTAAAACAGAATAATTAGACAAAATTGAATTTTCTTATTAATTCATTAAGGTATTAAAAAATAAAAATTTACCTTTGCGGTAAAAGCAATAAAGATTATTGTGAATAAAACGTGAAATAAAGTTAAAACGAAAATGAAGAAACGTATTACAAATGAAATGAACATGCATAGTTCTGGACAAAAACATTTTATAAAATATTGTTTTCATCATATGACGATTTCTTCATAATAATGTAATAATACATTTTCAACTGAAATTGGTCTTATTTAATTTAATTTTATATTACCTTACTTGATTCGACTTTATTAAATACACGATTGTTCCATACGAAAAACTATGACTTCATAAAACTGTCAAGTATAATAATCTATGAAATTTGAAAATGCATTCTTGGAAAATGATTTCATTTGTGTTTTTGTGGATTACTCTTAATGCAGACCTCTGGGACAACCTGACTCGCATGATAATTGTCATAGCAAGTAGTATGTCCAGGGAATAAATGTTATACCATTCCAACATGCTATGGCTATGAGTGTTTTTAAAAGCATAATTTCAATTTCAAAAATCCTTTGTGTAATTCAAAACTTAAATAATTCACAAAAAATTCAATTTTTCATTAAACATTAATATAGGCAATTAAATAACTTTAACTTTACAATTAAATTCTTCCAAATAATATAAAAACCCATTTCTAAATAATCATAAAATAGCAAAGATTTTGCGAATCACGTAATGTACGCGGAAAAACGTCAGTGAATGAATGTCAGTGAGGAAAGCAGCGTCTTTAAATTGAATTTCAAACCGAGCGTTACATTAAAAGAGAAATTGAAGGAAACAAAAGAAGCGCGTGATGTTACATGAAGAAAGCGAGCTTTGTGCTCGGATTTAAATTCCGCGGAGAGAGAAAAGTGGAAAGAAAGGCCGGAATATGATTCTTTTATTTTTGTTTTGTTACTTTTGTTTTCGTACGTGTGCTTTTTTTTTGAAAAAGTTCATAATGGGCGCGTGCGAGTCTTTTTCTCGGCGAGTCTTTGGCAGCTGAATCGCAAATTAATTATACGGAAGGACGTAGTCGAGACGTCAGCTTGATTCGCGCCCGACGGAATATGAAATTCAATTAACCGCGGCCGGGTCTAGGTTCGCGGCCACCGCACTACTTCCGAGCGGAGTCGTCGGTTAAATTACGTGGATCGCCAGAGATCGTCCCGAGAACAGCTTGCGAACAAAGGCCAGCGACGTGAATTAACATAATAGCCGCTGTGAAACATTCGCGGGTGCAAAAATAGCGTTAAACTGCTTTGCTTCATTGAGCGTGTGATTTAAAAGACATCCCTTTTGATTTTAAACACCTCAAAACACACGTTTAACACTTTTATTACTTGTCAAAGAAATTGATTAAAATTTTCACATCAACATTGTTATTATTTGTGGACGCACAAAAGAAAGTCATTATAAAGGACAAAATGAATACTAAAAAAAGCTCTAATATTTAACTTTTAAATAATTATCTCCTACAGTTGAACCGGTAGAAATGTCTGGAATAAAATCACCTTTACAACCCGGACAGAAACCAACAACAAATTAGCAATTCAAATGAGGAGTTAAAAATCTGTAATCTATTTTTTTTTATCCTACGCTCCTTAACGCTGATAATTGCAATACGTTTATAATCAATCCAAACGTCGACGTCGAAGCCAGAATTCAATCAGAAAATTGATTATTCGAAAATGAATTTTTGCGATAAAATCGCGCGGTTCATGTCTTGCCACTTTCCATTTTCGCCCCGACCGATATATAATAACCGTGTTTCCGTACAAAAACATTCCTCGGCGTTTTATTTTTATCGCGCAATTTTCGAAACGAGAAATATGCTGAGCCGAAAAAAAAGGTGCTCGCTTAAGAGGCAGCGTCATCTAGATGCTGGTTATTTGATCGGTTACATTTACACATTTATGGAATATCGATTTGCAGGAGGAAAACGAACGTATTCATAGATTTTCAGATGAGGCGACTGTATGCATATAAAGTATCGACGAAGAAATCATGTTACGATCATTCTAATAAAGTTCCCGGAGCTTTTCAAGTCGAATCACCTAATGAGTTATCACGTCCAATGGAAATCCATGGAAATTTAAATCAACCATTCAAATATCGCAATGACGGTTTTCACAATGAAAACAGAATAATAATCATTATGGCCCTATCGGGGCCATATTAAGATCGGCGCCACATCGGTGGATTTTAATTGAAGATCGGTTCATTGTGTCAATAATGTGGATGAATGGAACTAAACTCGTTATCCTAAACATTGAAGCGTACAGATTATAAGCTTTAAACTAGTTGTTCCGAGTTGCCGATGGAATGACGAGAAACAAATGTTCTATGCATAAGCGCGTGTTTACGACGTCCAATGAAAATGGCTGCAAGAATTTCCCATGGGGTATATTTTGCCGAATACAAGGCAACTAGAATCCTACGCTTTGATGGTTATTCATGATACACCATTGGCTCGTATTATTTAATCGATTTTTTCTTTAATGAACTGCTGCATTTTAATACGATACGTTCTTTCATATCGTTATAAAATTGCTCCTCCACAATAACATTCTCAATTCAAATCCTCTTCCACACAAAAAGCTCTTCACCAAAAAAAAGGTTCGTATGAGTCTCTTATGATTTGTATTTATTCTATTATTGACAATTTAATTTTTCTCAAACATTGTTCGTAACACCTGGTAACAAATGCTTTTAAAGAAACGCGTTAACTCAGTAAATTCACAGTGGTTCAATTACATCGCAATTAATTTTTACTGTACCAAGAAAATGTGAAGCGTAAATTTCCCCTGAATTATGCATCAGTTTCTGAATGTAACGCGCTCGTATGTACAAGTAAAGTGATAAACGAACGGGGACTGATCTTCTTGGTCGAACTAATAAGAGAGTAACTATAGCGAATCTATCAAAACTCGTTTTAGCGAAATTCCAGAAGTTTGCTCAATTTCAGGGTTCGCTTCGTGTGAAATATGACGACCCCTTCCGCGCGCCTGCTTTACAGGCAAGCACGTAGGTAAATCCCAGCTGTGAATTTGAAAAATGTCCAGCTATAACTCTGGACCCCTTCCCTCGGTCCGTCCCGTCCCTCGAATTCGCAGGTGCAAAGCAAGTATCGAAGGCGGGGGTGAGGATGATCCGTTCAAGCTGTCAGGGGTCCAACTCAGGAAATACGAGCGCGAAAGGCCCTCGACAAATTGTTCCAACGCCACATTAATGCGGGGATTTTCGTTCTGAATTTTCGATTGATTTACGTTCATTTATTGACGAATGTGCTACAGTACTATAATCGCGAAGGAAAACACATAAATAATTTCATTGAACGTTGCCGAGGGAAAAATAAAACTGAAGGATAAATATTTTTATGGGATTAGTTTAAGGAATTATTTGTTTCGGTCAGGCGGGGCTAATGGAATAGAAAAATAAAATGAGGGACTAATGGGGTTTAATTTCGTTTTTTATACTTCTCTTCGTGAAGAAATTATATTCGTTTTAATGATCGAATAAATAAAGTGGAAAGATATCATTTGTTAAAAACATATGAAGATAATGTTTTAAGAGGTAATAATTCGTTGAATTTCATGATATAATGCCTGAGGATTGGAACATTTTCATTGATATGATATTCTAGAATACGTTGAGAAACATAAGCGTTGGATCATTTGTCGGACGTCAGTCGGTTTACCATACTCGACAACCGTTCAGTTATCTCCTTAGATGAAAACGAGTAGACGTTGCGAATATAATTCACCAAGTTCAATTTCAGGAAAATTGTGGTCAGGCTCATTCTCAAACTGGACCATTTGTATTATATGTTATATTATACGTTCGGCGAGCTGGGCTACACTAAAATATCAGTATTCATTTCACGTATACATTTGCTTTATTACCTTATTTTCAGCAAACAATAAAACCAATCTTTTCGCTTTTCAAGAATTATTGATATATCGTTCATGGCTTTTTATACAATCGTTTTTTATTAGTTTTTATTTTGCCATGATTTATTATTTTTAGGTTTATGGTTATTTTATGGTTAAAAATTCAGATTTATGTTTACTTTAAAATCTGGAGACTACCGTTGATCATTAATTCAACAGAACTTAAAATTTTATCAATGAAAAGCATCTCCCAGAAACCTTCCTTCAGTTAACACAGCACTTCAATTAAACTTAATTTTATTGACCTATTAGTTAATTAAACTGTTGGCTACAGAAGAATTTAAACAGAGAATTTCAAAAGAAAGTAAAAGGAAAATTATGAACTTCAAACCTAATGGACTTATTTTTGCAATTCCAGTAAATTTTATATTTATAAAAAAGTTAAACGACACGAAAAACCACTGAAAACAGAACTGTCTCCAAAAAACTTTAGGATCGCGAATAACCATAAAGAGTGTTTTTAATAGTTCCCTGCCATCAACTGCAATCGCAACGTGGAAAATGTTGTTTGTTAAATCGACGTGAAATTACCGCCATAACCATTTGCTCCCGGTTCATTATCCATCTAACATTCTCCTACTTCACTGCGAAATCATCAGGGACAAAACATGACGAAGCAGTGTTTTCTTTGATAAACGCTTTATTATGAAAAGTATAAAAAAAAAAAGGACAAGGAACTACTCTTACATTTTTTCCATTATAAAGAAAGCACGTAAAAGCCTCCCTTCTTAAGACGAAGAACATTTTGAAAAAGTTGTGAAAAATGACTCGGAGGAAAAAAAAAAAGAAAAGAACCCTAAAGATTGTATTCTCAGGTCGAAGAGCGTCGCCGATGATGCTGCGCAAAGCTGATTCATTGCGAAGAGTCGCGAACCAGGAAAAAAAGGCAACGATCCATCATTCCCTGTTACTTTTCGCATTGATATGTTGGGATTGAGTTGAAAAAGAAGACGGGAAAGATATATATAAAAAGAAGTAAAATGAAAAATTGGCGTTAATGAAAATTTGAGTGAAACGGAAAGGGATATAAGGAAGGTTGAATGACATCAAAGGGGGTTAAGAGAAACCAACTCGTCGTTTCGTCGAGCGTGACGAGGACCGGGATTTAATGGCACCACGAACTGGAGGACTCGTTTAACGAGGGTTTGTTGTGGGCGCACTGGAACGTTCAACGTGCCAACTTCACCCTCTATGAGCACGTTTCTACTATTCCTGGCTAACCCTGATTACATTTTCCTACTTAATGTCATCTTCGTCGACGTTTAGATGGTTATTATCTAAGTCCAAATTGGTCGAAACTGCTTCCGAATTGTGCTTTCAAACGACTTCCGAAGCTTCTGAACGTCGTGAACAAAACAGATGTTTACCTCCTTTTTATTCGCGTCATTTGTTTTTCCGACTAAATAGCCGCCGAGTCGTGGGCTTTGACGTCAAGCGGATGTATTGTTACGTTTCCATTAAGAAATTTCGGAATCTTCAGGTAAATTGAAATCGTTCAATTTCCATATTGCAGTTATCGAGATTTCAAAATTTGCAAAGAAATTGTTATTATTTCTGATTTACCTACATTGTGTGACTTCAGACGCAGTCTTTACAAAGAAATTTATTGTGTCTTAAATTAAGGCCATTATGATATTATGACATGAAATTCATTCCTTTATCACACGAGATAATATTGAGGAAGCGGAAATCAATGTAAGGTAGCAAAACAATCGCAGAATAATTAACATCGTAATGAATGGGGGGTCAGTTATATTATTAGCCGTAGAACGTGGTTGATATCTCGATTTAAACGGTCACGAAGCCGTCGTTTATTTTAATAACCCATTAACCTCTATTGCTACGATACACTTGGTAGCGCTGATTTCGGGCAATATGTTAGGGTTCGTCCCCACGAGACAACCGGAAGTCTGTTGGAATGGACCGACAGCCATGCGATATAGTAGCAGTCAAGCTGCTTCTTGCTATTATTCAGAGCCTGAATCTTGCCACAACGAGGAGGATAATGGCTCAGACAAACGCGAATTATTGTTCGCAATACGTTTAAGAACGTAACGCCTCGTCGTAAACTAAAAGCTTCCAATATGACTCCGTCACTCCTTCGTTTAATTTCATTACTGGTTTAACTTTATAACACAAATGGACTCGAATTAACGTCATTCTAAAATAAACACGTTTTTCCGAACGAACACGTTTTTTTTCCCTAAATAAAGATGTTAACTGTCTCTCAAAATAATCATCTGAAATTTACTATTTATATAAACGGTGCTACCAAATGGCTCTAAATAATATTGAACATAATTATTGTCGTAATTATAATTCCAGTGATATCATAAATGTTCATCATTCGTTGTGATATAAATATCAACGGAATTGAGCTTGCAAAGATAATTTTAGTAAAATAATCTATGCCATTTGCGAGGCGACAATGATGTAATGAAGCGGGGCATCTAATAAATTGTGGAGTGCCCTCAGAGACCCAGGATCGTAGGGCGAGTGACTTTTTACTTCGCGTTTTTTACGCGCCACGGTATTCGCATCTGGGAAATCTACGAACTGGGAATAAGCGTGAGATCGAGGCGCTTAGAGTGCAGTTATACAGATCTCGTGGGTAAAAAAAAAGAGACGGGGGAACGAGAGAAGGCTAAGGAGCAAAAAAAAAGAAGAGGTGGAGGAAAAAGAAAGGAAAAACGATACGACGTAAATGCACGCGCAGCCGGCGCATTGCAGAAAAATCGCAGCGAAACGAGCGAGAACTGCTGAGAAAATAGAGCTGTTGGCATTCAGACTACGATGCATTTGTTATTCTTAAATGGAAAACTTGTTTGGAGTAAACCATCTTTTAAAATAAGGTCTATTTATTTAGTCGGAGGGCATTAATTGCACTCGGAAAGACAAACGCGAACGTTGAAATGAAGATTCGACTGAGAAAAGGGACTCGCTGTGTTGCCAGCTACTTTGAAGAATTGAAAGACAATTACTTAAGAAGGGGAAGAATGAGATACACGCGAAGGAATTTGGATGTTGCACTTTCACTGGAGAATTATATTTGTGATGAAAAAAAAAAAAAAAAAAAATGTTTGGTTTTTCTGGAAAATATTTGTTATGAAAATACTTTGGCAAATGAAAAAGTTTTGAGATATTTGAAGATTTATTTAGCTGGCAATATTTTTGGTTTATGTGTATCAGAAGAAATTCTATCACAAGTATTATAGTTTGACGAGCATAAAAAAGAACATAAAATGAAGATTCGGAGTCATTTTTTGAAGATGTATTATATTTTATTCACGTAATGTATGATAAAATATCTTTTCGTTCTATTGAGATCTTCTTTTCATCCCGATTAAATCAAATATAAATTTACATCTATCTGATTTTCTTTTGTTCTGGATAGATTTATTTTAATTGAACAAGGAGGTTAATTGTAAAGCGCACAATTCAGTAGAATCCATCTAATTTAGATCCCATTTCAAAGTGTCACTTTAGTAACAGCGCTGTTTCTTTGTGATAGAATAGTAATTACATTTTTAATTAAAATAGCGTTGAAGAATTTTTGTGGTTTTCACTTGACTTGCAAATTTTTATACATTCTGTTACAGAGTTTAGTCAATGCTAATG
>JABFQA010002308.1:0-11521 GCA_022817065.1 Probaryconus sp. ZL-2020 | reverse complement strand
AAAAAAAAAAAAAAAAAAAAAAAAAAAACTATATGTATAGAAAAGAAGATCAATTTTCCATTGACCTATAAAATATTTCATATATTATCTACAAGTTCTGTTATATTTCATTCGAGAGAGTGAAAATTCAGAAGAAACCAGAGCCACTAATGATGCTGCTAATTCCCCTCTCGTTTAATCTTAAATGGTCAGTGATAATTTTCATGAATTTTAACGCAGATGAGTTATGACATTTATTACGCTCCATTACACGAGGCGTTAAGAATAGCGTGCTCCGATTTTATTTTGCAAAATTGTCTTTCTTGCATTACCGTTCAACTTCCTGAAATAAATTGTTCGCATACCACCGAATAAACTTATGACTTTTAGTATCAATTACAGGATGCCAAAAATAAGTTAATTACAGGTGCAAGAACGAAATTTAACGGAACTAAATTTAATTATTTCAATATTCCACAAATAAATCTTTTACATTTTATCATATTAGAGAAAAGTATTTTTCCGAACGTATATATAAAAATACAATAAATTTATTTGGATTTTATTTAATCCTTATTGTATTAGATCGATATATCAAGTGATTTTTCTGAGAACGAATGCTCGGACAAAGAGAATTAGCAAGTAATGAGACGAGGAGTATTCGTAGGCACAGCCGTCTTAAGTCTATTGAGGTGTTTGTCTCGTTTCAATTACGTAATATAGACGCATAACACGAAAATTAATCAATCGACCCTGATCGCGCATTGCTTTTCCTTCCTCGCTTTCACTTACACAATTGTATTTCGACTTCCCTGGCACGATGCAAAAGCACCTTAAATAATCTTCTTAGAAAATCTCTCGAACAGTAACTCACAACTTCAATCGCTAGATTTCCCAAATACCTGAATACCCAATCATGAAAAATTAATATTTTCCTTGCCAAAGAAAAATATAAAATAAGAAATAGAATACCCATTTTATAGGGTCAACTCAATAGAGACTGTAAACTTATTTTCGAAGACAGAAAAATGATTTACATTTCAAATGCTATTGTAATAATATTTCTAGATAACAATGTCCGAAGAGGTTTACTTAATTTATCTATTTTTCTTCCTTTTAACGGTGCGTGAAAAAAAAAAAAAGTTATTTTCTAATCGCAAACCCCATTGAAACCATGAACTATCCTATTTCAATTTTTTATATACCAACGTCAATTAAGCCATGCGTTCGTGAGAAATTGTGTTGTGTATGTGTGACGAGATTGAATGGCCCGATATGCTTTTCTTTCCGCTTAACGTCTTGGACTGGAAAGTAGCCAAAGAGGTTGGAAAAGTGTGGAGTCAAATACGCGTCTTCGGCGGCGGCGCCGACGGCGACGTCGTCTAACCCGATGTCAGAATTGAGGCGCACTGGCTCGGCGCCAACGATCGGCAGCGAATTGACGACGCCAAATTGACACTTTCTTGATGACTTTAATCATCGGCACCTGTCGCTGATTAATCGCCCCGAATAAAAACTCAACTTCTTTTCCTTCCGCGCAATTTCTTTCTTACTCCCACTCAATACGCGTCAATGGGAAAATGGGATCTTTACTAATTGAATCATATTTTACATGATCTCCGAACAATTTATCTTCTTTATTTTTATTTCAAGAATTGTCGACAAAAATGATCAATAATTTAATTATACTAAAGAATTAGAAAAAATGTGAAATACAGAGACTAATAAAATAGTCTAAAATATTCTGCCGACGATAGGTATTTTTAAATGCATAATAAAGCGAGGCAAAAAGGAAAACAAAAGGACCGATTGTATTGTGAATATAAAGCAATGAGTTACGCGTTTCGAAACTGTTACGAAATTGACATTGCTTTTACGTTTCGAAAATTCCTGTGATTATTACGGATTCTGCGGCGTTTGAAAGTACTTTCAAGTCGTTTCTGCAAAATAGATTAAGACAAGTTTCTATTGCTTCGAGGAAGCAGTGCACACCACAGGACCGTGAAAAGCTACGAAAATAACCGACGATTTAGCTCGCGCCGAGATTTACGCAAGTGGCGAGTTACGATTTGCGGCACATTTATGCTTTCTTTCATTTCACCATTTATGATGAATTTCAAATTGGGAAGGAAATGGTTTAGACACAAACCCTATATCCTTTCGTTTCATTTAATGTTCTGTTTTTTTTTAATACAGAGAGTAAAACCCAGAAAATTTCATATTCGGCCTCTCTAAAATTATTAAATGAAAAAAAAAAAATAATAATAATAAAAGTAAAAATAGTTTAGTATTTTTAATTAAATTTCTGATTAGTTTATTTTTCGTCGAATTTATGATTGAGACAAATTATGTATTAATCGTGAACAATCTCTGCTGATAGATGAAACATCAAATCATTGTTTCATGGTTATGAAATCATGTATGTATTATCTAATTATATTAACGGGTCTCATGCAACGACCCGTTAAATACAGGTACGTCGATAAATTATTATGCACGATGTTGCTCGTCAAAGAATTACTCTGCCTCACCATCTACTATATATTCATGTATATATATATATATATATATTTGTGTGCGTATACACAGACATCAATATATATTGTCGTTTTACATTATGCATTATCGTTCAACATTGTGTTTAGGGAATTGCATCAATGACCCACGATGGCGACAATGTAATTATTTATTTATCAAATATATTTTATCCAACTTTAATCAAAAAACATTATTATCCTCTAATGATTCCTTTTGACTGCGATCGTTAATCTGTTAAAATAATTTTTTTGTTTTCCATTTTTCATTCGTCTAATTTCACGTAAAAGAAAATTTCGCAAAAAAAAAAAAAAAAAAAGAAAGGAAACGAAGAACATAAAACATTGTAATTGTAATAATTGCAATCTTTGATTATAATTTCGTTGATTTTTCTTTCAGCGATAATATGACATACAAATTGCAGTGTCTGGAGGTAAAATTATAACAAGAAGTGGCATCGAGAAGTTGCTATTTTGCAACGGTAATGGGATGAATTTTTCACGAGAAGTGGACTTCTTAATCATTTACAACCAATTGAATTGTTCGTTTAAAAACCACTTGTGCGGATAAATATAGCCGGGAGGGTAAATTTAGAAATCCTGCTTCAGCCTTTTGTATGGCTTCGCGGCGAAAAAAGTGCCGTGAAAGACGCGAACGAGTTTCGACTTCTTTCTTTTTCTCTACTTTTTTTCTCTCTCTCTCTCTCTCTCTCTCTCTCTCTCTCTCTCTCTCTCTCTCTCTTGTTCTTTTTCCTTTTTAAATTTGCCTTCTGGACGACTTTATTGCCGCGGCTACCGGTTTTCACTTGTCGTTGATCGAATTGAATGGTTCTCAAGATGATCACAAGTTAACTCTACGGTGACTTACAAATTTACTAATTATCAGTTTCATTAAAATTTCATATTCATTTCGACAATCTTTATTGTACCATTAACAATTTAGAATGTTGTAGAGAGAATAAATTTTCACCGGCGAAAAATCCTTTTAACATCAAAATCAATTTTTCAATAATAATTATCATTTTACAGTATCTTTGTTTTAATGTGTATAAAATATTCCACAAATTTTAATTGCAAATTACGCTTGCAATTTATTACTGAAGTAATGTATACAAATAATTAGAACTGTATGATTTAATTAACTGAATATTGAAATCAGAATTGCAGAAAAAATAAATCATATCAATGAAAAGCGTACAATAATTAACAAACTTAATTTTTGCGCGATATAATAAATTAATATTTTGCCGTTGCAATTGAAATTCTTTTGTTTGGATTTCAACTTTCTCTAATTTGCAAACTGAAATAACCATTCGTAACAACTGATAAATGTCAGTAATGTCTTTCTTATAAACTTTTTTCCTCGATCTTTTTCTCGACACACTTGAATCATTAGTCGTACATTGAACACGTGTTTTTTTATAAATAACTCTTTCTCGATCAAGCCGACAATTATTTGCAACTATGTAAACGACTATAAAGCAATAGACTCATAAATAAAGATAGAACTTGTTTAGAAATAAGTAAAATATGAAAAGTATCCGAGTGGACGCGTGGAATGGACAAGTGTCGATGAAAAGTCTTTGCCGCGGCGAGTATCGGGTCTCGCCAACGCTGACACGCTCTGATAGAGCCGACTCCGATCGACTCCGATAGAGTCGATCGAGTTGCTTGGCTCTCGCAATTAAACGTCGTTTTTAACGCTTTCTTTTCCGACAGTCGGGCAACACACGCTGAACACAATATCTTATGCAAAATGGCCTTCTCGTCATCACACATTGGGTCACCAACAGAGATACTACACTAAACATTATGTTAAGCGATATTATCACCGCGTATCCTATCGCTTAACCAGCGACATATCTCTCGCTGATATCTCGATATATGTTTTCAGAGTTCACATACATGCCACATTTCTAGCTACCAGTTGCATTACATTTTATTTATGCACTTTATATAGAAATGTCTTGGTAAAAAAAAAAAAAAAACATGCGGTCAAAATTAACATTTTCTTGGTAAAAGAGCATTTGTATTGTAACATGAATTGGTCCTAAAAAGGACAAGCTAAGGCACTGTCATTCATTTTAGAAAAGTACTTTCCTAAATAAAAAAAATTACCATCTTATTTGTAATTTGCTTCACATTAAATGTGATATTATAGATAATCTGTTTCCTTTACTAATAACTTTTAAACAATTTATGCTTATCTATTCTAAGATAAACATTGGGATGAAATGAGACTTGAAATAGTTTGCAAAACGTATTAGATAAAGCATATTTGTACATGCCGTGTACATATCTAATGTGTCTAATATTTACCTTTTTTGCAAGCAGTTAGGTCATCTCGAAAGACAATCTCCAACAAACAGCAAATGAGTTGATAGTCGATAGTTTGTATCGTCGTTCTTTTGGCTACCTGGATTATGTCAAGAGAGAAAAAATTATTAGTTTAAACACGTCTATTATAAAGGCAGACTTAATAAATTGTGACGACAATTCAGACTAATGTTTTGTTAAGTTTTCAACTGTTGGGAAATCTCACGTTTTCATTGTTCATACATAATTATCTTTCTTGTTTCGCAACAAACAAAAATTAATGACTTATAATGCGAATTAAATTATTTAACAGAATGAAGATATCAGTACATCTTTTTGCGAAGAAGAAAACAATAAATATTCTAAAGAAGAGACATTCTAATTTGCTCGTCCATTAAGAAAATAAAATATTGACAGAAACTGGTGCTTTCGAATGCTTGCTTATTTCCGTAAAAGCTATTTTGAATTTCCCTGTCGAGTGCAGGGCCGATTTTATGTATCGAGTTCGCGTGACACTTTGTCTTGTCGAGCACTTGAAAAAGGAACGAGGCACCGAACGATAAAAGGAAAAACAAAAGAGGTTCGTTTCATGAGTGCTTTTTTGCGCAAGCGACAGGAAGCAGAAGGTCTCGTCTCTTCTTTCGCCTCGAATCACCTTGCATCTCAACGATTCGGCACGTTTTCACGACACTTGCCAATTTTAACGCGTTCACGATCTTCGAGTGTCACGACTGCTTAGAAATATGCTATCGCATCAAACAAGACGGGATACTAAAAGTTTCCCGACAAGAAAAAAAAAACAATGAATTTTTGAAAACAAAGTTTTGCGCAATTTTGCAAAATAAAAATTCCGTACATTATCAGAGATTTTCTTTTGCAATAAAACACTTGACGAAATTTAAAAAATCTCAAAGTAAGCGCCAACTCAATTTCATCGAAACAGAATCAACAAAAAGTGTTCGCTAATTAATTGATAATTAAAGGAATTCGTCGAAAAAAAAAGTGCACAGAACTGCACTCGAAAAGACACGCGATCCTCTGAACTGCACTATATATCGTAGCCACGATAAAATCGACTTCCGGTATGCGCTTCATGCACGAGATAGATATTAATTGCGCTCTACTAACTTGCTATATTAAACAAGTATTTAACGGTAATTCAAGACGTCGTGGAAATTGTAATAAGGGAAAGCTATAAAAATAAAATTGGCGATTAGCGAGTCACGTCACTGGAGGCGACTTTTTGCTAATACGTTTTACGATTATTTGCAACATCGTTTTATTTATATTTACGCAGTTTCCTTCGATAGTTTATTTAAACGCCGTGCATTAACATCGTCTTTTATTAGCTTGTTTCTTGTAAAGAATTTTTCTTTTTTTTTTTTTTTTTTCTAAATAGCACTCGAATGGGACTGATCTATGAATAAAATTCTTCAAACGCTTTTTACATATTTTCACTCTGGAATATTTATTTTGGTTCTCTTCTTTGTTGGTTGTCTTTGTGGTTTCGAAGTGGGTTGAAAATATATCGTGGCTAACATTTACCCGAAGATGTGTATCTACATTACAAAAATAATTTTCCTTTCTGGAGAATCATTTATTGCTATTTACAGTAATTTTGTCTGATTTGTATACTTAAGATTTTTAATACTAAAACAGAAATGCTTGATGCCACTTTTTCGGAATGCAGAAAACATACTTCAACTTGAGAACGAATGTTTTTTTCGTTCCGCTTTTTTTTTTTCTCTATGTTTATTCTTCTACAAAGAAGTTGTATAGGAAGATACGACGCAAAGAAGAAAATAAAGTTGCTCCTGGTGGAACGTAAAAAGCGGACCAATTCTGCGCATTTGCTTGTTATCTAAGTCGAAGATAGATAGAGGAAGGTCGAGAGCGAGAGATTCATTAAATTGAGGGCCGCTGAATAATCGGCTTTGTGTTGCTGCTGAATTCCGGTTCACTCTTTATACCCAACAAAACTTTTAAAAAACAATTAAAATCTATTCTATACAGTATAAAACAATTTATATATACTTTCATTAATGTCAGGCTAAATGTATTGTTAAACGTACAATTGATTTCTAAACCTCAATCGTTACGAAGTTTAAGGCCAATTCGGTTAAATTGGTTTGAATGGTAAAATTGGATTAACATGATTACTTTCAATTTAAATGCATTACTGTAGAGTGTTTTGTGTTTGTATTAATGTGTCAATGAAATGATTTTTATTTATAATTATTGGGCCCATTAAATGGTGTGCGAATTTTCCATTAGTATTCTTCACCATAGAATTTTCCTGAACATCATCAAAGAATTCTCACAAATGAGCTTCATTTTTAAATGTAAATCATTTTAAAGCATCGTGTGCTTTTGTCTTTGGTAAAGATACAACGAATACTTCTTAACAGCATCGTAATGAAAGATTGCAAGAAGATGAAAAAAAGTTTCTGGTCGCTGCACGGTGGCACACTTTTTGGCAACGTCTTTTGGCGAGGATCGACGTCCTCGACGTCGACGAAGACCTATCTCAACTTGATTTTCAATCGACCGGCAACAACGACCAACGATTTACTCGCGAGCTTAATTTATCGACTGCAAACAATACCGCAAGATCATTGTTCCCGATAAGATTTATTTGGACATTAAAGTTGATTTATTTGACAGTCCGCTGACGGTTTACATTATTCATTTATTCTAATTGATCGCGATTGTAAAATCGCGTTTTAATGCCGTGCAAAGTTAATGAAATGTCACTTTTCAATTCATATATTGATGCGGTTATTTATACTCTGACCTATTAGCTGGAGGGACGCTGGAAAATGTCTCTTGTGTACAGGTGTTTTTCACCTCGCTAATTTATGCAAATTTTTCGCAAAAAAGGAGACGAAGAGGATATTATCTTACCGTTAAAGACATTTTTGTTTCGGTTATCGAGATATTATTTCTTCAATATGAAAATAATTCTTTACATGAAGATAATATTAACTCAATAAACAATTGCAATTATTGCTTTTATATATAATATCATAAGCTCTTGACAATTATATCTATTACTCTGTATGAAACAGTTGTTAACTAATTATATTTGAAAACAACAATAATTGTTATTATTGATAGAATCACGGAGTATTGTCAGTATTGGGTGATATCATTGTGATATAATTCAGCAATCTCTAATGCATATCCAATTAACTAACTGTGCATTTCGAAATAACATTATTAGGTTATAAGAAACCATTTTAGCGTAAACATTTCTGCTCTGATTTTCATTCGACTGTAACTATAACGCTTTAAGCCCATTTAGTTAGTCTCCTCAAATTATATCCACAGGTACTTCTAAATCCCCTAAATCAGGATTAAACAGATTTAATTAATTTTCATTTCATTCCTCAAAATGATGGATATATTCATTTTCAATGAAATCTTAATGGACATAATTATTGGCCATAATTATTTCATATTGAGGAGGGTATTTGATGAAAATCAAACTTGGTAGCTATTTCATCTGAACTAATGACATTAGAGTCATTGGACTATTAACGAACGAATTTAACAAAGTTCCGAGTCTACAATTTCACTGATTATTTTCATAATAACTCATTGCAAATAAACGTCTAAAGAAGTTTGCAAAATCCTCCTGTTCTCTTTGCAAAACGCTTACGGTTACAAAACAGAAACTTAAAATAAATACGAAAAAAGTCATCGAAGAAACACAGTTGCTCTAAATTCTTCAAAAGATAATTTGCCACAAATAAATAATTCAAAATGGAACGCTTGAATAATTTTGATTGCGCACACACAAATCAATATTCAATATTTATAAAATGCAAATAACGTTAATAATAAATAATGTATCGAGATCGCAACGTTTTCTATGTATCCACCATCCCGTCTCGTATATTCGAAAGAGTAGTTTAGTTTTTCAGGGCCATTCCAGCGAGGCGTATTAAATATTATTACAGGCATTTGTATATAGGGGTCTCGGTTTTTTTTTTAAGTTGTTCTTCCTTTCCATCGAGTGGCCTTTTCCTCGATGAAGAAGAAGACCCTAGCTCGAGGAGAGTTAATGCGCCCAACTGTCTGGAAAGTTTTGGCTCGCGGCCAAGACGCTCGAGCAGCTCTGCACCGCGGAGCAAGTGTAGTAACATGCCCGCGGCATATGTGCACTTTGAATTTCGCGCAAAATAATACGAATAGCATGAGAATGCAAACAAACTTTTGGTATCCCTTGGTTTGCTTGACTTTCCAAGTTGCCAACGCAGTCTGCATTAGCGGCAAACGGAAAAGGATAGACGTTTTACGCGGAATTGCGTATTTCAAAACACACGGTTAAGACAACAAATGCCCCATACAAATGGCCAACTTTGTTTTTGCCCGGAGGAAGTTTAGTTTCGACTGAAGTGCTGTGAGAAATTGTCGATACTTATTTAGACGCGCGATGGCCTTGAAATTCTTAAAACAACAGAAATTACATTACTCTCCTTTGAAAAATCATCCGACAATCCATGAGCTTGCAGAATTTTTGGGCTTTTGAATGTTTTCGATTCAGGCGAAAATGAATTTCGATTTTTACGTAAATTGTCAGACATTTATGTTTATAGTATAATGCAATGAATTTTCTGACGCTTATAATCTCAATTACGTAAATTGACAGACGTTCAAAAGGAATTTCTTTTGAGATTACATTACATTCTGAGCTCCAAATCTTCGCAAAACTTCCTGATCGAATAACTTGTATTCTATGTGTCATGTAATGTCACGTAATTTTTCAAGAAGTCAAGTTTCTTGCAAAAGTTTGTTAAGGAAATGATATTGGTTTCAAAGAACAGCTACAAAATGTACGAGTTTTCTCGGCATGAATAATAAAAGAGAAATTTTGAAACAACTTTATTTATTCCCTTTCAAGTATTTCGTTTTGCAGTAAATCTTAGAGCGCAAGAATAATGATTGTACAAATAATATGTAATTGTTTTATTATTATAAAGTAAAGATGGTTAAATAGTATTATTACAATTAGATATATGGATTAAAATATATCAGATCCAGATACGATCATATCTAGAATCTACAATTTTATCTAATGGCAGCTTATTGGATATAATTAAAGGTAATAAGATCTCCATTAGACTGAATCTGATTCAGATCTGTCGTATATCTAATTAGATCTGATTACAGCTATTCAAAGTTGGATTTGCAGAGACCTATTTCAGTCTAATTAGAACTAATTAATGCTGACTCATAATTTCCACGATCTAATAGCATATATATAACTGATTCGATAGAATATGATAAACTTAGAAAAAAATGTGATTCAGATGTAATTGGTTCAAATTTTTGTTTTCCAAATACGTCTCAAATAAATGCTCTCGTTACTTGCAGTTATAAATAGAATTGTATATAATGAGTAATTCTCTAAATTGTTCGATGGTGGTAAAATTTAAAAACAAAAATGTCATTCTGACTTTTTTTAATTCTGTAACTAAATTATTTTAATCTCATGGAAATTTTTGGATGAATAATTAACGGAATCGTGACTTCTCTTTTCTGCTACTTAAGAGATCATAAAAAGCAATTTCGCCTGGTATGCCGGAGTAAAAATTTCTTTATCCGCGTGTCGTGTTTATGCCGTCATTTAAACATGACTTGACCGATACATAAAACTTTCGCTAATATTAAAATAAAAGTTAGAACGTGTTTTGTCGCGAGCCGTGTGGAACAAAATGTGTCAGTTTGGAATGTGATTGGTCATCAAACCAGAGAAGAAGACTTTAGACTGAAATATAATTGATTGGCGGATGATGGCAAATGAAGCCTGAGATAATCGATTGTTGACATTTGAGTATAAGAAAGTCGATATCAAACGTTGTTAAATAATGTTGTGTGTGAGAACATTGTAAGTGCAGATGTTGGACAGATATCAGCGTCAATGATTCTATTGAATATTTTACGACGACAGATGTAGATTCAGATGTTAGGTAATTGATGAAAGAAGTAAAAAGATAAAGATAAAAATTTCGGAACGATCGTCGTGTACGGACATTTCCTCTAATCGTAAATTAAAAAAAAAAAAATATTTAATATGAAAAAAAAAAAAAAAGATGTAAATAGATTGATTGGCAAAGCCTATATATTCATCGAGAGTGCAGTAGACTAATCGACAATCGGCAATCCTGCTCGGTTGAAAGTCTTCACTTGAGCGACCAATCACATTCCAGAACAACGCATTAACGCCCGGGAACGAACGCAGCTTTCCGGCTTGTATTAATATTAGCGAAAGTCGTTTTTCACAGTTAGAAGTGATGAAATTTTTCGAGCACAGTCGCTGAATGTATAATTGATACTTAGTAAGCACTTTATATCGGCTTGGCTCTCTTGATTATGATACGTACAAACACTTATCTACAATTTTTATCTATTAATTGATGGGCTCGGGTCTAATGATATGTGCACTGGCTCGGGTTTGCGCTCTATTTTTACGCCTTCAGAAGCTGCTCATATTTTTCTTTTCTTTTTCTCTATTCCTAAGTAGCCTTTCCTATGCTATTGATATACATACAGATACATCTAAATATACATGGAACACAGACACAGTTGGACGATTTGTCTGCGTGTACTTATAACATTTCCAACATTTATGCAACATTAACAACTGTTGATCTTGTCTGCGACGTATATAGATAGACAGATATATT